>BPLR01000477.1:0-24765 GCA_021605095.1 Caerostris extrusa | reverse complement strand
TAGTTATAGATATCATTTCTTGTTAAGACTAGATTCCATAGCAGAGTTTGTAGGAAATTCTAATTCATGTGTGTATCATTTACATTTACGGAAAAGAATTTGCCTGTCCATATTATTTAAAATTTCAGGAGTTATAAAGGACTTGATATGAAGTTCAGAGGATCTAGTATCAATGTGTTGAAGAAAAAAGAGTATATTATTGTAATGGGTAAGGTGATATACTTTCATATTTACAAACAAATGATTCACTGGCATCTGAGTTATACTTCTTCAGCTGATGTTGAAATCGGTTGATATCGTGGATGGTAAAAGCATTTTCAAACTTTGGTTTCCAGACGTTGGTATTTTATGTTCATGCTACGGACGCGGGTAACGTTGCGCACCTCTGCTGCAATGATGCGGCGATGAGCGATAATCCAGCTACTCGTTTTGCTGAGGTATTCTCTCTGTCAGTGTTTTTCCACATACTGCTGAGGGGAAAGACCTTCTAATGTTTGAAAGACAGTCCTGTTTTAACTTCAGTCTGCCCCTAATTCTTATCTATTTAACTTTTTTTTTTTGTACAATTCTTTTTTTTTTCTTGTTTTTTTTTGTTCTTGTTTTTCTTTGTGTGATCTATTGTATTTTTATGGTTTTCTGGATCTGTGTATGGCATAAAGATAACTGTCTCTGTATTGTCAGCTCATTATAAATAAAAAAAGTTCTTTTTTTCCTCTCTATGATTAACTACGTTAAAAATGTGTTTTATTTTAAAATAGCTTTTTAAATAATTGTTGCTAAATTAATACATTAAGATGCAATTTTTCCTTTTTTCGATCGGTGTATATTTTTTTTTTTTTTTTTTGAACAAACATTTATAGTCATGGGTATCGATAAATAAAAAAATGTTTTATTATTTTTTTCCCCTTAGATTCTACAAAAAAAAAAAAGATTTATTAAAACATTCATTAAATTAATGTACTACACATATTAAGTTCTTTATTTGATTTTATGTTAAAATATATTCATTTTTTATTGTATGTAAAGAAAATGAAATATATAAGTAGACAACTTCCGATCATTAAATAATGCGAGGCATTTTTATAAACAATAACAAAGTTTAAGGCAGTTTCAAAGCAAAGGCGGCAAAGCAGCCGTTTCATAATACAATAACAATTGAATAAAAACAGTTTGGCCAAAAAAGCCTTTCATCCACGACTATTAATTTCGTTGCCAATGTTCAAGAAATTATTAAGTAAATAGGAATTGCTATATATATATATTTGATATAGTTTCTAAATAATTTGCAATAGGGGTTTTTTTATGGCTCGCGAACTAGTTATAGTGCGTATATGCGGCCTTTAGAGTCCGTGTTTTCCGTTGTAAAATTTACACTTAAAAAGATGTATTTAAAGTAGTTTTATATCCTCTTTGCTTTTATATCGTAGCTTTATATAAATATGATATATAATTGGAAATACAGAAATCGAAAAAAAAGGCATATGCTGCAATAAGTAAAAAATTAATGTTTTTTAAAAGTTTAAAACTGTAATCAATCTGTGCATATATTACATAAATTTAAAGGCTTATGTATGCTAATTATAAACAGTTTAACGATTCAATTTCAAAATTATCAAAATAATTCAACTGAAAAGACTTCAGACTAAATTTCCACTACCAATTTTTATGTTCGATCTCCATCGCACTTCCATTGCTACCGAAATATATAAATTGGCAAGTTGCTCATCTAAAATTCCAAGTAGAAAAATACACAAGAAGAAAGCTTCGTTGCTCAATGCTATCCATATAATTTTTTTTTCCATCATCAAGCTCTGACTTTCAAAGACAACCCAGGTACCCAATATCTCAAAAATCATCTCATCAAATAATGTAAAATTCAATTCAAAATTGCTAGTCCAACGTGCATTAACTGCGGTGTTTTCTGTCATGTCTTATATAGTAGAGGTAGTTCGAACATTTTTATTATATTTTTATATACATACATATATTTACGGATGTGTTCTTTATTCACAGACACGTTCAGAGATGTATTATAGAAATAGTGTAATATTACTTAATTCAACACACTGGCAAGAGCGCCCCTTGTGGCACTCAGGAGAAATGATCAGTTGGCCTCGATACTCTCACCCGAGAGGAAGTACAGCTCAACCACTGAGAAACGTTTAGTTTATAGTCTCTCACGTTTAGTTTATAGTCTATAAATAAGAGGAAATATATTTAGCGCATCCCTTCGCATTAGTTGGCCAACAGGCCCGGAGAGGCAATATATTTTGCCCACCATGAGCGTATCCGAATTTCGGTTCATAAGTGAAAATCCTTCCACGAATCTATAATTATGACTTTAAATGTGTTAAATATTATATTCTCTAATTGTATGTGTGTGGTGTTTGTGCGTGCGTAAATAAAGCTGTGAGTTAAGTATCTCAGACCACCCGCATGCAGTTACAATCTAGTTGCCCAACTTCCCCACTACAATAGAAAATAATATTCGAAAGCATTATTTTAACATATACAAATGTTTCAGTTTAACTTTTATATTTGCGCTTTCCTTCCTCATATTGGAAATATTTTTATATAGCATTTTATATTCATGTTTCTAATTGAATAAGTCAAATATTCTGTTGTTATTAATTTTTAAATTTAACTTTTACAATCAATAAAATTGTATGTAATTTATCGCTCAAATAGTAAAAATCACAAACATAATAATTTTTCTATAACATGATTCCATCAATTTCCTAAGTTAAAACTACTTGCTAATTAAAATAATAAACATTTATTTATTTTAATAAGAATTTCTTAACAATGCACAATTCTCCTTAGCATATAACTCAACAACAAAAGAGAAAATCTTATATCAAAACCCACACTAACTTCAATTCCAACAACAAACAACAACAGGGAAACCGAAAAAGCAATATTAAATCACTACCATATTTTCCATCACGGGAAACCTCTACAGCGAACACAACCAGTATTTCAGAAAGCAGCATCATATGCTTCTCTGCGTCTGGTCTTCATAAAAACTTTTTCTTACCTCGAAGGTGCATTTATGAGGTTAGGAATATAGGTCAAATATCGATTTATGAGTGCGCTGGGAAATAATTCCCCACCGGAATAAATACAATCTGGCTCATTTCAAATTGTTGGATGCATATTTATTGCCCATTATAATGGAAGAGTCAAGGTTCCTCTTTTCTTCCAGATTAAATTGAGTGTATTTCTATAAATGTAAATATTGCTCATGTTTACTGTATATTTTCTGATCAACAATGAAAATGTATATAGAAAAATATTATTGCAAACTTATATATATATATATATATATAGACATCATAAATCTTTCTCATATATATGAAATAATCTTTTTCATATCACATATACTATTCTAATGTCAATCATATGCTTTTAGTAATTTCGAAAATGCTTGCTTTTATCAAATTTGATTAGGGGTTGAAATATATTTTAGTTTTGTGATGTCTGTTTTATGATCATTGGGGTTCGTAAGATCTCTGAATATTTTAATTTAAATTTAAAATTTTGCTTGGTACAAATTTTCATGAAATCATGTATATGTACCTATAAGTTAACAACCTGAGATCAATATTAAAATATTTAATATTTTATTTGGCTTCTCGAGTTTAAAAGATAAAGAATACAATAAAATGAATACACGTATTTCAAAGATCGTGTGAAGCGAATGGCAGACGTTATTACTCTAAAACAAACTTTTCCAATATTTCCGAAACGTTCTGTATAAGAATTAAGATCTGAGTATTAAGTCGAGATGTGTAAAATCAAATCGAATTTCCCTAAAACATTTCCTACAAAGACAAAGGTATTGTTTTTGAAGAGTTCCGGGAGAAAATGATCTCCGTACGTCTAATGCAGAAATTAAAATTAAATTTTTATACATGATGCTTAGTAGCACTATTTTTACATAAAACAATCCTTGTTTAGAGAATAATTTTGAAAAAGAAAGTAACATTACAAGATTTTTCCTATGCCAAATTATTATATTTTCATGACTTGACTAGAATCAGTCGTGATTATAATTAGTCAAACGAGTTATAACTAACTACATGACTTGTTTGCCTTTTAAAAATACAAGTGAGCTAATTTTAAACCAGCAAAATATGCCCCACACAACTATACATCCAACAGACTTTTGAATTATTTGCATTAGGCATGATGGCATCTTGGTTTTACGGAGGTAGCGACAAACTGCATGGTTTTATGGAGTTTTTGCCCCTAAAATTCTTTTTAGAAGCAATGCTCTCTTTCATCGCCCGTCTCGGGGCTGTCTGTGATATGTTTTAATGAAACGCGAAACTCAGCAAAGTATACAAAAAAAAATATATATAATAGCAGTTTTGCGAATCTAATCGCTCTTCATTTTGATTGCAGTTTAACAGGTCAGGACATAAAGTTCTTTTTAAAAACTATGAAAATATTTTCTGTATTATCTTTTATTTCGGGTAAAATCATGCACAGATCATCAATATCGGCATTTTGAACTACATGTTATTCATATCGTAGACAGATTTCACATGGCTATGTCCATATCAATATTTGTATGATTATATTTTAATTTCTAATTTATTGGCCAATGTTAGTAAATGATTAGTGTTTTACAAAAGAAAAAAAAATTGCAGTGTAAAATAAACAATCTGTTTAACAAACTGAGAAAAATCGTAACTAAAATTCTTCATTTTGAGAAGTTGTGAAATCAAAAAAAGAGTCATTTTGGTTTAAGCTTTCTTAAAAAAAAAAAAAAAACATGTTTTGAAAATTTTGCTGAAATAATTTTATCGAGTTCAATATCAAAAACTTTTTCTTGGAATCTGCAATTATCGTGATTAAAAGTTACTAACTTACAACAGAAATTGATATTTGAACTATATTTCCGAGTTAAATTTTTTTCTCTGCAGATTAGATTCTAATGAGAATTCATTGGTGACAAACAATTCCTGGCATCAGAATTTCTTATAATTGGCAAATATAGTATTGGCTAAATAGGAGAATGCTTACTGGTAATGGTACTCTTAAAACAAACACGCATAGTTATATTCATTCACCTTCTGTTTTTATTTAAAATACAGATGAATTAACAAATTAGGTTTCAGACTGACATATTTTTGTTTGTAACTTGTAAAAATTAGACAACAGTTCCTCAGAAAGGTCACAATACATCTGAAACTCCCTCACTTGTGTTTGAAAAGAAAATTAGAAGGAATGAATTCTTTAGAAAACAATTTTAGAGATGCTGTTTTTCAATATACGTCTAACCTCTTAAAGACATTGTAATGATATCTAGATTATCATTATCTTAAACTACATTATAACCGTGTTTCCTCCTACACACTTTCAAGAGCGCCCCACGTTGGCGTTTAGGAGAAATGCTCAACCGGCCTCTAGACTCTCACCCGAGAAAAAGTACAGCGCAAACTGCTTTCCCACCGTCTCTCATCTCTGAACAAGCAATTATTACTTATTTATTTTATGTGTGATATTTTGATAGTGTCTAATAGCTTAAATGAAGCATGGATTTAATAATTATCCATAAAATACTATTTAAAATATTGTTGGCAAACTAAATGAGATAAATTTCCTAAATTAAATTTCCCATTTTGATGACAACACATTTTGATAGTCATTGCAACTTTCCTTAAACAATTATTTCAAGAGCAAACAATTTGAGAAAATCCTTGCTATTAAGTAATATTTATTTGTAGTTAAAAATGATGACGCTGTTTTGATTTTAGACTCGCCATGGAATTTATTTTTCAGATTGTTAACTCTCAAAAATAAGTAGCGGAACTTTTAAACAAACAAACAATCAACGTTTGAGAGGGCCTGTCATTTATTTTAAGTCCATTATTAATTACAATAAAGTCCATTATACTAAATGAAACTTTTGTTCAATTATCTATCTTTTTTTCCTTAAGTGAGATTTTTTAAAGTACTACTTGGATATCTGATGACACAATCAAATGAATTTGTTAAACATATTTTCGTTTTTGATTCTAACAAGTATGGATATGTAAATAACAAGGATGTTTCTATGGCAATGCGTCCTTTGAGATTTTAATATCTCTTTCTAAGAGGAATTATTCAAAAATTTATGCTTTTCTTAAGTATCATTGAATAGCAAATTTATGAAGAGAGCAATAAATTAAATCTTTAGAATGAAAATATTGAACGACACTTACATTAATCATCATTTTTGCCTGAATCAAAATGGATGATAATACTAAAAGAGGTTTTTTTATAAGCAAAAGTAATGTGTACAAATAAAAATATGTTACTGGTGTGCTCTTACATAAAAGATGAATAAGCTTTATTGAATTTCGCAAGATGAATTTTTAAAAAAAAAAATTGTTGCGTTCTAATATACTGAATGCCATTCTTATATATTGAAATTTATTTGATTATAATAAGATATGAAATCCGTTTCATATTTCTGACTTTATTGATTTTTTTTTTTGTAATATTTATCCTTAAATATTTTGTATTCTTCTGAACAAATTATAAATATGTAAATTTTTACTTATATTCTGTAAACTATATATAAAAAGTTTTCTATTTCAAATAAATATAATTTGATATGAATTTTACAGACATATATTCGATTTTATTTATTTTGAATTTTTATTCCTCATAATCAAAACAATTTCCAGTCGTATCTCAAAGAACAACAATAGGACATTTCTTAGGATTTGTAGTATATTTGAATAATTGTAAAATATGATACATTTAAATATATTGTACTTAAATTATTTATTTATATACATACTTTAAAGAAAAAAAAGTGTAAGAAATCTTTTCATTTGCGAAACTATATTTATTCAGTTTTTCAATTGAAAATTGTATATTTTTATAATTATTTTATCAATTTTTATATAGTAAATAAAGTAAAGATTTCCATTACTAGATTTCAAAATTATTATTTTTGAGGATCAACAATTCAAATATAATCTAGTAATTAAGGAATTAAACTCAGGCATACATCATCAAAATTTTCTTTTTCTACGCCTAATATGGATAAGTTAAATCTGTCTGTCAGAAAATCTTTTCATAATGTTTGGAGGGTGCGCACTTTCCAGATCCATCCTTGATAATTTTTGTTGAAAATCAATCAGGGGTACAGTGCGGTGGATAACGCGTTAGATTTCCAAAGCAAGGTGACTTGCACCGAAACCTGAAAAAATTGTCAAACCGAAATCTCTCGTGTTGATACTGAAAGTCATTCTAAATCTGTAGGGTGAATTATTCTTTCATTAGGTTTGCAACGTTTCGGATATTTTTGTAACGTCTCGCCTATATTAGATTATTACGGCTGCAGGAATACAGATTTCTGAATTATGGGAACACTTTGATTTTTATTTTCAAGCACTATATATGTATACAAATACAGAATTCTGTTATTGTACAAAGAAATGATAATTTAAAATATAAATTTACTCACAAGTGCATTTCACTCGGAGATTTTCAGACTTCTCGAGTATACGTCGAATCTTAAAATATGTGATATGCGACAGACTTTAATTATCACACGGTGAGATACACGAAATCACCAGGAGCTCACTTTCGAAACAGGCAGGAAACTCCCCCTGTTCAGAAAAAGAAAAACAACACTTCTGCTGAACACTCACCTTTCTTCACCAAAACCTCCCTTTAAGAAATTTTGTCAAGAGGGAGGAGGGAAGGGAAGAAGCAGCTTTCATCACTTCTCATTGGCGTAGACATTTTTCAGCTCGTGGTCTTAGATGCTATCAAGAAACAACATTGGCTCACCAAAGTGGTGACCCAATGTTGTTTCTGCCAAACGTTGTTTTGCGGGTTTGCATACGGAATACCACCCTCATAATCCTATTAAAATTTTTAATCTACTACTTGCGTATTATTATGTAAATTTATAAATATATTACATGTATTTTTTGTATCATTAATATACAATAAATAAACAGTTTTTCATAAATTTGCATATTTCTACATACTGTAATGTCTCGGGCTAAATTAGCCCTATAAAGGTTTCAAGAAGAGGGCCACTTTCAGGATCATATATATATATATATATATTACAAATTATTATTTACAAAAAGAAATGAAAAATAAAGAATGAAATTTGTTTGACGTGCAGTTCACTCCAAGAACGGAGATTTTCAGGGTTCTCGAGTCTACTACGAGTATTTTCGGTTTGCAGCAGACCTTAATGTACACACGTCGTGATACACGAAACCACAAGGGGTTCACCTTGTAAATAGGCGAAATCGCCTGCCAATTCAGTCACTTCACAGAAAAAAGAGAAAAACAAAACTCATCTTCGACCTGTCGCGGAACACTATCAATTATTCTTCAAAACCTCCCTTTAAGAAAATCCGTCAAGAAGGAGAGGAGGTCAGATCCCCTCACTTCTCACTGAGGTCGACACTTCCTTAGTCCATAGTCAATCATCAATCATTATGCTGCAACTGATGATTTAGTCCATATTTCATCTGTAATTGTTTCGACCTGTGAAGACCGCACTGATAATAGATTATTCTATGAGATCTCATTATCCATGACATTGATTTTCTACTATCAAATTTGAGTGACAGGTTGTTCTCATTAGTACAAAACACTAATAGTATGTAATATAACTACCCACAACACTGCTTATCTGCTGTTAAATTTGAGTGATAGGTTGTTAGTATGTCCTTGTTAAAGAATATGCATTCATTTCCCCCTGGGAACAGAAATGCTATATCTCTTCCCGTAAGAAAATGCTACAATACATTCTCCAATTAAATATTATTTCTTTTATAGATGCTTCAAGAAAAAAAAAAAACTCACCTTTACACCTAACAGAGAGATCTTTCACTTCGCTAATTTAATTACAAAATATTACAAATATCCGCTGAGAGGGAAACATATTATTTCTGGAGGGCATCAAATTTATATCGATGGAGAAGAAATACTCTCTCATAATTCTACTAATATTAATCTACTCTCTCTAAAATCCTACTAACTTCTTTATCTATTGCTTGCATATTCTTTACGCTTATATGCAATAAATCTATTATAAATATTTTTGTATCATTACTAAAAAACGATTAGTAAGTGCTTTTAGTAAATTTGTATTTTTCTACGAACACCCAGTCAAATATTATTTCTTCTGCGAATGCTTCAGCGTCTCAAAAGGGGAGAAGAAGAAAAAAAATCCCCTTTACCTCTAAGAGAGTCCTTCCGTCTCGCTGAATCCGCTACAAAATATTATTTTCAAAAATATGCTGCTGAAACGGGAAAAGTATTATTTCTGGAGAGGATGAAATCTATATCGACGGGGAAGAAATACGACCCTCATAATCCTCCTGATGAAAATAATGCTTCTGAAAACCCCTTTTGAGTGTTTGGGGGGGAGATAAAGTGGTCTCATCCCGAAAAAGAGAGTGCGGGGGAAAATGGATAAATAAATGAAAAAGGATCCCGCATGGAGAAAAAGGAAAATAGTTTTATGTTGCTGCTGCAAGAGAAAACCTATCTGGATGAATCTGGCGAAGATAATAGAAAGCGAAAAAAATCCCCTCCATGAAAGTTTGAAAGGCGAAGGAATAAGTGTTGTTCTGCAAATACTCTCAATTCTGGACTTTTCGAGAACATCTGCCCTGGCTCTCTGGAGACGCGGCTTAGGAAATGCTAAACTGGATTTTGATGATATTTTTGTCTTGGTCTTATTCAAAATCTTATAATTTTTGTATTGGTTCCGAGAAATGGGGGATGGCGTTTTATGCATATAGCCATTTGGATAATGGATTTTTAAATCTGGAATGAGAAAGTTAGACAAATTACAGGATGACTGCTCGATAACAAAATGACCATTTAGCGATCTGAAGTGGAAAAAATTGAATTCAATACATGACCACAATAATATTAAATCATGGCCAAATGGAAACGTAAGCACCTAGCGTGCAAAAAACGCTCAGATCTGAATCTATTAACTATATCCATCATAATCTTAAAGTCTCCTGAATTGATAGTCAGGTTATAACTGGTGAAAATTATTCGGGTGTTTTCCAATACGACACGCAAATGTAGTTACAATATACACTGCTTTACAGTTACAGAAGTGATGTCACTTAAGACGGGGGTTTATCTGAAAAGAATGAAAATAATTACTTTGGCAACACTTACCCCATTAAATGCTTATAACTATGTACGACTTGCTATTATTTCTATAGAGAATCAAATTTATATAGATGGAAAAGAAATATTTTTATAATCTACTAATTTTTTTATCTATTACTTTATATATTCTTTAAGATTATTTGTAATCAATCTATTGTAAATATTTTTGTATCATTAATTAAAAACGATTAGTAAGTTGTTTTGGTATATTTGAATTTTTCTACGAACACTTACTAGACAAATATTATTTCTTCTGCGAATGCTTCAGCGTCTTAAAGGGTAAGGAAAAAAAAAATCCACTTTTACCTCTAAGAGAGCCCTTCCATCTCGCTGAAATCCGCTACAAAATATTATTTTCAAAAATATCCGCTGAAACGGAAAAGTATTATTTCTGGAGAGGATCAAATCTATTTCGATGGGGAAAAATACGACCCTCATAATCCTCCTGATGAAAATAATACTTCTGAAACCCCCTTTTGAGTGTTTGGGGGATAAAGTGGTCTCATCCGAAAAAGGGAGAGCGGGGGGAAAATGGATAAATAAATGAAAAAGGATCCCGCATGGAGAAAAAGAAAATAGTTGCTGCTGAAAGAACAAACCTATCTGGATGAATCTGGCGAAGATAATAGAAAGCCAAAAATCCCCTCCATGAAAATTTGAAAAGGCGAGGAATAAGTGTTGTTCTGCAAATTCTCTCATATGTAGCATTCTGGACTTTTCGAGAACATCTGCCCTGGCTCTCTGGAACGCGGCTTAGAAATGTTAAACTGGATTTCGATGACATTTTTGTCTTGTTCTTATTTAAAATCTTAGAATTTTATTTTGCTTTGTGACAATGTGAGTGGGTGTAGCCCTTTGGGAATGAGATTTTTACATCTGGAACGACAACTTTAGACAAATTATAGGATGACTGCTCGATAACAAATGACCATATAGCGATCTGAAGGAAAAAATGAATTCAATACAAAAAGAAGTCGAAATCATGGCCCAATGGAAACGTAAGCACCTAGCGTGCAATAAAGACTTAGATCCGAGTCTGTTAACGGTATCCATTACAATCTTAAAGCATCTTGCATTGATAGTCAGGCTAACTGGAGGAAGTTTTTCTGGTTTTCTCAATACGATAAGCAAATGTGGTAATAATATACACTTGTTTACAGTTACAGAAGTGATGTCACGTGGGTTGCTTATAAGACGTGGGTTTATACTGATAAGAATGAAAAAATAATTACTATGGCAACACGTAGCAAATTGGAATGCTTCTAACTATGTACTACTTGCTATTGTTTCTGTAGAGGATCAAATTTATATAGATGGAGAAGAAATATAATTTCATATTCTTACTAACTTTTCAATCTGTTGTTTATGTATTGAAGCTTATTTGTAATAAATATATTGCAAATATTTTTGTATCATTAATTAAAAACGATTAGTAAGTATTTTTTTTTTATTATATTGGCATTTTTCTATTAACACTTACCAGTCAAATATTATTTCTTCCACGAATGCTTCAGCTTCTCAAAAGGGAGAAGAAAAAAAAAAAAAACTTTTACCTGTAAGAGAGTCCTTCCGTCTCACCGAATCCGCTACAAAATATTATTTTCAAAAATATCCTCCTGAAACGGGAAAAAGTATTATTTTGGAGAGGACCAAATCTATATCAATGGGAAGAAATACGACCCTCATAATCCTCCTGATGAAAATATTACTTCTGAAACCCCGTTTTGAGGGTTTGGGGGGAAAGTGGTTTCATCCGAAAAGCGAGAGCGGGGGGAAATGGATAAATAAATGTAAAAGGATCCCGCATGGAAAAAAAGAAAATAGTTTTAAGTTGCTGCTGCAAGAGAAAACCTATCCGGATGAATCTGGCGAAGATAATAGAAAGCCAAAAAATCACCCTCCATGAAAGTTTGAAAAGGCGAAGGAATAAGTGTTGTTCTGCAAATACTCTCATATGTAGCATTCTGGACTTTTCGAGAACATCTGCCCTGGCTCTCTGAAGACGCGGCTTAGGAAATGCTAAACTGGATTTTGATGACATTTTTGTCTTGCTCTTATTTAAAATCTTAGAATTTTATTTTTATTTTGAAAAATGTGAGAGGGTATTTTATGTATAGCCATTTGGGAATGGGATTTTTAAATCTGGAATGAGATGGTTAGAAAAATACAGGATGATTGCTCGATAGCAAATGACCATATAGCGATCTGAAGAAAAAAAATTGAATTCAATACAAAAGGTAGCCGAAATTATGGTCCAATAAAAACGTGATCATTTAGCGTGGAAAAAAAAAAGCAGACCTGAGTCTGTTAACATTATCCATTATAATCTTAAAGCATATTGCATCGATAGTCGTTGTAACTGGTGAAAATTAATCGGGTTTTTTCCAATACGACACTGAAATGTGGTTACAACATACACTGCTTTACAGTTACAGAAGTGATGCACACTAAAGACGTGGTTTTATACTGATAAGAATGAAAAAATAATTACTATGGCAACACTTACCCCATTGGAATGCTTATAACTATGTACTACTTGCTATTATTTCTGTAGAGAATCAAATTTATATAGATGAAGAAGAAATATAATTTTCATAATCTTACTAACTTTTTAATCTGTCGTTTATGTATTGTTTAAGCTTATTTGTAATAAATCTATTACAAATATTTTTGTATCATTAACTAAAAACGATTAGTAAGTTTTCTTTTGGTATATTTGAATTTTTCTACGAACACTTACCAGACAAATATTATTTCTTCTACGAATGCTTCAGCGTCTTGAAGGGAAGAAGAAAAAAATCCACTTTACCTCTAAGAGAGCCCTTCCATCTCGCTGAAATCCGCTACAAAATATTATTTTCAAAAAATACCCGCTGAAACGGAAAAGTATTATTTCTGGAGAGGATCAAATCTATATCGATGGGGAAGAAATACGACCCTCATAATCCTCCTGATGAAAATAATACTTCTGAAACCCGTTTTGAGTGTTTGGGGGGATAAAGTGGTCTCATCCGAAAAAGGGGTGCGCGGGGAAAAATGGATAAATAAATGAAAAAGGATCACATGGAGAAAAGAAAATAGTTTTTAAGTTGCTGCTGAAGAACAAACCTATCTGGATGAATCTGGCGAAGATAATAGAAAGCCAAAAAAATCCCCCTGCATGAAAATTTGAAAAGGCGAAGGAATAAGTGTTGTTCTGCAAATACTCTCATATGTAGCATTCTGGACTTTTCGACATCTGCCCTGGCTCTCTGAAGACGCGGCTTAGGAAATGCTAAACTGGATTCTGATGACATTTTTGTCTTGCTCCTATTTAAATCTGAGAATTTTATATTGTTTCGAGAAATGTGATAGGGCGTTTTTATGCATATAGCCATTTGAGAATGGCATTTTAAATCTGGAATAAGAATATTTGGCCAAAACGCAGGATGATTGCTTTAGAACAAATGACTATATAGCGATCTGAAGAAAAAAAAAAAATTAAATACTAAAATAAGTAGAAATCATGGCCAAATCGAAACATGAGTGCCTAGCGTGCAAAAAAAAGGCTCAGATCTGAATCTATTAACTATATCCATCATAATCTTAAAGCCTCTTGCATTGATAGTCAGGTTATAACTGGTGAAAATTATTCGGGTTTTTTTCAATACGACAAGCAAAATGTGGTTTCAATATACACTGCTTTTACAGTTACAAAATTTATGTCACTGAAGACATGGGTTTATACTGATGAGAATGAAAAAATAATTACTATGGCAACACTTAACCCATTGGAATGCTTATAACTTTGCACTACTTGCTATTATTTCTGTAGAGGATGAAATTTATATACATGGAGAAGAAATATAATTTTCATAATCTTACTAACTTTTTTAATCTGTCGTTTATGTATTGTTTAAGCTCATTTGTAATAAATCTATTACATATATTTTTATATCATTAACTAAAAACGATTAGTAAGTTTTCTTTTTGATATATTTGAATTTTTTACGGACACTTAGCAGTCAAATATTATTTCTTCTATGAATGCTTCAGCGTCTCAAAGGAGAGAAAAAAATTCCTCTTTTATCACTAAGAGCTTCCCTTTCCATCTCGCCGAATCCGCTACAAAATATTATTTTCAAAAATATCCGCTGAAATGGGAAAAAAAGTATTATTTCTGGTGAGGATCAAATCTATATCGATGGGGAAGAAATACGACCCTCATAATCCTCCTGATGAAAATAATACTTCTGAAACCCCGTTTTGAGTGTTTGGGGGATAAAGTGGTCTCATCCGAAAAAGGGGTGCGGGGAAAAATGGATAAATAAATGAAAAAGGATCCCGCATGGAGAAAAAAGAAAATAGTTTTAAGTTGCTGCTGAAAGAACAAACCTATCTGGATGAATCTGGCGAAGATAATAGAAAGCCAAAAAAATCCTCCCATGAAAATTTGAAAAGGCGAAGGAATAAGTGTTGTTCTGCAAATACTCTCATATGTAGCATTCTGGACTTTTCGACAACATCTGCCCTGGCTCTCTGGAAGACGTGGCTTAGGAAATGCTAAACTGGATTCTGATGACATTTTTGTCTTGCTCCTATTTAAATCTGAGAATTTTATATTGTTTCCGAGAAATGTGATAGGGCGTTTTATGCATATAGCCATTTGAGAATGGCATTTTTAAATCTGGAATAAGAATATTTTTCCAAAATACAGGATGATTGCTCTAGAACAAAATGACTGTATAGCGATCTGAAGAAAAATTAAATTAAATACTAAAATAAGTGGAAATCATGGCCAAATCGAAACATGAGAGGGCGTTTTATGCATATAGTCATTTGGGAATGGGATTTTTAAATCTGTAATGAGAAGTTTAAGCAAAATACAGGATGATTGCTCAATAACAAATGGCCATGTAGCAATCTGAAATTCAATACAAAAAGAAGTTGAAATCATGGTCCAATGGAAACGTGAGCACCGCACGTTACAATCTTAAAGCATATTGGATCGATAGTTTGGCTAACTGGTAGAAGTGTTTTGGGGCTTTCTTCAATATTTCAAGCAAATGTGGTAACACTGGTTTACAGTTAACGGAAGTGATGTCACTGAAGACGTGAGTTTATACTGATAAGAATGAAGAAAAAATATTTTCCGATGGCAACACTTATCCCATTGTACTGCTTACAACTATGTACTACTTGCTATGCAGTTACCCGTAATAATCCTCCCGAAAAGTAATATTATCATCTAGTCGCCCGTTTATGGGTTGTTCGTGGCATTGAACACGAGAACAGCCGATGGTCAACAACATCAAAAAAGGAATAGTAATGCTCAGTTTGCATACTTTGCAACTCTTTGGAGAATATTCAAGTATTAATACATTTCGCACCAACCATATTGAAGCATGTTGTTCACTGCCATTGATGACAGGGCATTTTCTATGTGCATCATTAGTTCATTCACTATTTTAGGTAAAGGAAGAGTAAATGCTTATACACATTAAAGGGAATCTCAATAAGTAATATCTATGGTGAATAGATAGTCCCTTAAATGTTGTTCATGTAATCAAAGTTAGTCACATAGGGCATTTATAAAACTTTTGATTTTCTTTCCTCATTACTTTCGAGCTGTTTTTCATATTGTTATTTCGACAAAGTTATTTTCATTTACTATTGGATATTTTAAAAACACATTATATAGAATCGTGCTTTATCGTTTAGAATGAAGAATACTAATTTTTAGCCTTACTGTTTAATGTTCTTATAGAACCATATTCAGATTCAAATGAAGAAAATGATCATGGAACATCCTATAAGAAAAAAATTTTATTTTAAATATTCGAAATATATTTAATTCAAAATATTCTAGTTCATTATAAATTGCCCCGTGTAATCTGCTGTCGCCCTGCTTCAGTAAATCACACAGTATAGAGATATTTTTCTTTTAAATTTTGATTAGGAAAAACACGAATGAAGAGAACAGAATTCAAATTGAAAAAAAAAAATGTAAGAAAAATTTGGAGAAAAGGGTCCATTATCATCCCAATCGATAATTTCTTGTCAATATGCATTTAAAGCAAACGAATAATTCATCTGCAATAAATTAATTCCACTTTGAGTCCACATAAAATCTCATCATACGAAATTAACAAACTGAAAATATTGAAAAAGAGACATAAAATTTTTACGAAAAAAAAAAGTACAAATATGATAACCATTAAATATCCAACAATCAATTAATATTGCGTTGCATTTTTTACTGCAGATTTAATAATGTTTATCTAGCCAAAAACGTATTCAATGCTAAAGTAAAACAGTTGTATGAAAACACGGATAGAACATGATTTTTTAAGTGACTAATTTATTCTTATCTCAACTTCGGTATAATTGGTGATAATGAACGAAGATCTCCATTATTTTATACAGATTTCCAAAGATTTTTTTGAAATTTGACTCTAGTTCTTTAAGAATAAGAAGGGAATATATCTCATAATTTGACACCAATTATATTTACGTCAACGTAAGAGAATCAAATGCTATTACCTGCTATTTATTGCTGTGCAATGGTAAAATGTTCTTCGTTAAATTTATGTTGTATGTTCGAATTCGGGTACTTTGACTAGCGGTCATTTGCTACCAGAAAGAGAAATATGTTACAAGTTAAGCATTATTTTACAGTGATCAATTGAGGGGTGGACAATTATTTTGCCATAGGAATTTTCTGTTGACATATCCAAGGATGTCTTCTGGAGAGTTCACATCCCTTGATTCACATGATTTGCATAGAAACAAGAGTATTTGATTAGATCTCCCGCACACTAGCAGCATTTTAGTTAGGTGATTAAATAGTTGCAATAATAAATATTTCTTTGCTCCTCTTTAAGTGGACATTAGTTCACTAAATAACTGCCCCACAACTTATCTTACAAACTTCCAACTACCAATTCTTTTTTTAAATGTTTATCAATTTAGCTTAAATGTTTATCGTCAATTGAATATACAATTTGGACCACTTATTTCTTATCGTAATACATTAATGCGATGCAATATCGGAATATTCTTTCATATTGCATTCTTACAATGGTGATTTTTTTTCTTCAATCTCACTAATAAAAAATTCTGTATGCATCAACATTATGTTCATTAAGAAAAGGGATGAAGGAATAATATAATTCACACAATTATAAAAAGGACGAATTGAAAATGTTACTAAGCTCATTCCTGGAAGGCAAATAGTATGCTCGTGCAAATATTAACACAACTGTTATTTAACTATGTTGACGAAAATTAGCTGTCAACTCCTGTTGACATAGCAAAGAATTAACTGTTATTTCTAGCAGTGGTACACAATTCTCGATGACGTTTGGAATAGGCTACTTGTAACACCATATGAATTCAATTCTTCAGGCTTGGAGGTTTTTAGCTGTTATTTAACAATGCTTAAGCCTTGGTGATAAATAGAGTAAGGAGTAGCACGAATTTTAATGCCAGTTGATTTAAAATTTGAATAACAAGGGTTTGCATTAGCAATTGATTTTAACGGTTGTTAAAAAATTAATCTCTGTCAACCGGGAAAGGTTTATTAGCGTTTCACTCAGTTACGTTATATTTAATTCCAATTAAATTCAAATCTTGCATTCGTTGCTGCTCACACATTATAAGTTTAGCATATTTAATATTTAACGCTTTCTTATTGAAGATTTCTATCGCTTGATAGTTACTATTTATTTATTGAATAGTTGGACTTTTTTTTTTTTTTTAGTCTGCTATTTTTAAAATGCTTTTGCCTGATTAAATTATAGATCCATATTACAGAGAATATCTTGCAAATGAGATTCGTCTAAACGCTTACAGATTGCGATGACATTTTATAGCATATGGTACTATATAAAACACATATTCATTAGGTTTGTTAAAAATTTTCTCATTCAAGACTTAAAGTAAATAATGTTAATGAAAACCGAATAATGATGAATCTTCTGTATTTGTAATACATTAAGAAATATGAGACAAAAAGAGTGTTATTTTTAACAGAGAATGTATTTTTATAGATGAACCAATAGATTAATGATGGATAAACAAATGGATTTTTTTTTGCATAACTTTATGATTACTATCTTTTCAGAACTGCAATTAAAACAAAGCTATTAATATTTAAGTATAATTAAATTCATATATTCAAACCTAATCTATTATCAATCTTTTTTAAAGAATTTCTATAAACTTCTTATAATTATAAGTAAATCTTTTTTTGTTTTATTTAATTAAAAGTTCTAACAAATCTTTTCTAAAAAACAATATCTCGTTTAATATAAAATTTTGAGATAAGAAAATAAATCTGTTGTTGGCTGGTTGGTTCTGTACTATTCATGTACCACACATTAAAATATTAAGATGTTAAATTTAACAGTTATAATTAATCTTCAGTTTAACATTAACTGTTAATACCTTAACAAAAATTAATAGTTTTCCCCCATCCCTAGAAAATAGTTAATTAAAAATCCTCGGTGACCTCGAAAAAGCCTAAAAATATGTATCTTCTAAGCCGACGGATGTGGTACTAATCAATATAATTACCCTCGAAATGGAACGAAGTTTAATCTATTTAGTTTCCGTAACTAAATAATCATCAGTGCGCAAATATATATTGAAATTTTTTCATTTTCGTTACTAAATACTCGTTTTCAAAATCTCTCTTTCGCGGATGACTTTAGACTAATTTTGAACTCTTCATCTTTAATTCGAAACCTGAAGCACTTTCAAGTTTGAATCCTGGGGGTGGCATGGATGCTTGTTAGTGGTTCGGAATCCACGTTAAACTGTAGCTCCCGGTATAATTGGGCCTAAAGTGTGAAAATAAATTAATTAATAACCGTAGATCAACAAACCAAACCAAACTGGAATTTGATGTAGGAGTAAGCCTAGTCACCTATATCCTTGAACATTATTGGGCATGCAAATTATCTCTGTATAAGTTTGCATGATGCCTTAATTCCAGGGTGTGTTAACTGTGAAAGTTAATAAATAAGTCATGACAAAATTTCTCAAGAACTCGTATGTTTGATCCCTCTACACCACAATATAAAAATATGTCTAGAATCAATTGCAGATTGATTGCAGAAACAAGTCCAGAAATGAAGTTCTGCAGTTCCATGTTCTTCCCATGTTTTGTCAAGAGACAGAGAGGGAGAGTATCTGCGAGTATATTTTCTGATCCCTTTAGGTAGCATATATCTGTTAATTGTGATAATAATCCAATTGCCTGCTTTACCTAGAAGACCTTTGCCAAAACACAAATGTAAGGGGCTTGTGTTCTGCAAAGATGCAAAACTTTGTTCTTTCAATATACATTGGGAATGTTTGATCTCCCTATACATAGCTAATAAATTGAATCATATTTGTTTTTGGAAAGCCTTCTGAAAAAAATCCGAGCTGCTCTAGACTATTGTCTATAATTTGATTAAGTAAATCTTTTATTGCAAAATCTGATACATCATGATTTTCCCCAATGATTTGAAGGATACTCCAATAAGGCCGACACTACCTAGCTACTGTTTGCATTCATTAACAAGTAATATATATATAAAAAATTTAAA
This sequence comes from Caerostris extrusa, assembly GCA_021605095.1. Lineage (NCBI taxonomy): Eukaryota > Metazoa > Arthropoda > Arachnida > Araneae > Araneidae > Caerostris > Caerostris extrusa. Next base: position 5,023 of record BPLR01000477.1, on the reverse strand, counting down.
GTCAATTCCTACTTTTTTCACTCTATTGCAGAAAGTCCTTTATAAATAATTTTCATTCATTTTTTTAAGTTTATCTGGCGCCATCTATTGGTAGATATATGCAACTTAAATCTAAAAAAAAAAGAAAGCTAAAATTAATCAATTAAATTTAATTACTGAATTAATATTTGGAAAAAACTGTATTAACCTCAAGTGTCATCCACTACGAGCTCAAAAAAATTTACTTGAACTTGAGTGGATGAATAAAAAGTATTTTATGAACAGTTGAAGATTTGAACAAGATATATATAGGGAGAGTGTGAGCTAATAGAAGGAATTGAAAAACGTTTTTTTCGCTTCCTCATTAGGTGGACTACCTGCTCGCGTTCGACCAATAACAAGCCTCCTAAGTCCTCAATCCGTCATTGTAGAAACGCTTTAATGCTTGTTTCTAATTTAATGCTTGTTATTAAAAAATAATGTTAGTTATATATTAAAAGTATTCTAATTTATTTAAAATTAATATTTATGGAGTTTTCAACAGAAATGGAATAATGAACTTTTCTTAAAAATTTTAAAAATATCTCAGCATCATTTGTAAATGCTACTCGTTCAAAATGTTCCTGTTGTAATTGTTTTAATATTCAAATAATTTTATTTTTTTATATTTAAAATATTTCTTATATCAATTTTTATAATGTATTTAAATAATTTAATAATGCTAAAAAAGTATTTTATTTTATATACTGATAAATTTATATGGAAATTTCATGTAATAAAATGTAATATTTTAACCATTATAATGTAAATTTTTTGTAAGAATAATAATTTTTTAAATACTCCAACATTGTTTCCTTTTAAGAATAATTCGAATAACGTGAATGATTCATTATTATGTAAGTTTATTATTATTATGTCTGAATTATTATGTATGTTTATTATGTAAGTTTTATAATAATTAAGCAAGTGAATCCTTGTAAAATTATACTGTAAATTAAATAAAGATTCCAGACAGGGGAACTTCCATCCATTAGAAAGTAGAGTTTATAAAAGTATTGTATAATGTAATGTTAGATTGTATAGTTATATAATTTAATCCCATATGTTATTGTTATTCTGATTTTAAACTACGTTATATTAATACTATGCAAAATCATTTAGCTGGGAAACACATTTAAGTTTTAAAAGTATATGCATTCTCAAATTATTTATGATGTGACACTTGCATATATATATATATGTATATATATATGCAAGTGTCACATCATAAATACTTTGAAAATAAATAAATAATGAACACAAAAAGAAGTCTTAAATATTTAAAAACCTAGCTACACGAAATCTATATATACTATAAATATATTGGGATGCCGAGACAGTATGGTCGGTTTTAAAATATTCTTAAATGGTGAAAACCGAAATTACTTTCTTGACGCCCCAATATATATATGAATTAATGTTACAATATAACCCAAAGATCTGAAACATTTAGAAGTTCATTATTTTTTTCTGAATTTATTTTTCATTACAAAAATTTGTAGCAAACAGTTACAAATTTTTTTTTTTTTTTTTTATTTTTTTTAATTAAATAAAAAACCTTATTTTCTTATGGGCAAAATATTTTCTCGCCACCAGATGGCGTTGGATGGCTTAAAATTGCCTGGTTCATTACTTTTGTTAGAAATGTATAAAGTAGAAAGTTTACAGTATTATTTTCCCATTTATTTTATTAACATAGACATATTATATTTTTACAAATAAATGCTAGCGGAATAAATTATATTATTTAAATTATTGTTATTTTTATTAGAGTTATTTTTACTTTATAAAATTTATCAAACTATGAATTTTCTACAACTGTGTAAACCATAGTTGTCAATATTTTTATGAATGAATAAAAGATATAGTTTTAATATTGTTTTTAAAACCTGTTTATCCTGTTTCTGTACAATTTTTTTGGGTATATGAAAAAATTTCCTATCAATATGAATAAAAATAAAGTAAAGAATTTAAAAATTCCATTCAAACTACCCTTTCTGCTGTTGATTATGATCGCACAAAATAGGTATGAGTTTGTCTTTACCTTTACTTCATTACTACTCCATATTTACGATCATATTGCTAATCATATAAATTAAAAAAAATCATACATGAATCGAACTCGGTTGTAGCTTTTAAAATTTTGAAGTAGCACCTTTTCCAAGGATATCAAAAAAGTATCCTGTATCTTGCAGGTTCGCGAGCCATGCGATTTCATCATTAAAATATTTGTGTTGGAGTCTTGCTAGCAATGATAGTGTGTTATTGACTATTAATCTAAAATTTGTTATTGACTATTAATCTAAAATTTGTTATAGACTATTAATCTAAAATTTGTTATAGACTATTAATCTAAAATTTGTTATTGACTATTAATCTAAAATTTGTTATAGACTATTAATCTAAAATTTGTTATAGACTATTAATCTAAAATTTGTTATAGACTATTAATCTAAAATTTGTTATTGACTATTAATCTAAAATTTGTTATAGACTATTAATCTAAAATTTGTTATTGACTATTAATCTAAAATTTGTTATAGACTATTAATCTAAAATTTGTTATTGACTATTAATCTAAAATTTGTTATTGACTATTAATCTAAAAATTTGTTATAGACTATTAATCTAAAATTTGTTATTGACTATTAATCTAAAATTTGTTATAGACTATTAATCTAAAATTTGTTATTGACTATTAATCTAAAATTTGTTATTGACTATTAATCTAAAATTTGTTATAGACTATCAATCTAAAATAGACTATTAATCTAAAATTTGTTATTGACTATTAATCTAAAATTTGTTATAGACTATTAATCTAAAATTTGTTATAGACTATTAATCTAAAATAGACTATTAATCTAAAATTTGTTATAGACTATCAATCTAAAATAGACTATTAATCTAAAATTTGTTATAGACTATTAATCTAAAATTTGTTATTGACTATTAATCTAAAATTTGTTATAGACTATTAATCTAAAATTTGTTATTGACTATTAATCTAAAATTTGTTATTGACTATTAATCTAAAATTTATTATAGACTATTAATCTAAAATTTGTTATAGACAATTAATCTAAAATTTTGTTATTGACTATTAATCTAAAATTTGTTATAGACTATTAATCTAAAATTTGTTATTGACTATTAATCTAAAATTTGTTATTGACTATTAATCTAAAATTTGTTATAGACTATCAATCTAAAATTTGCTTTCAGTTCATGTGATGCATCACCAAATAAGAAAGAAAAGCAAAAGCAGAAAGATGAGTACTTGTTCATTGAGTATTCCATAAAAATACTGCTCAGCAAAAGCCCTAATGAGATGATCTAAAAGTAAATGAAATTGTGCAAATCTTACACTAGGGCTTTGTCGCCATTGCTTACAGTAAGAAATACAACATTAAAATTATACTTCCGAGCGCCTCAAACATACACAAACTTAAAGCATAGCATCATTCATCAACATGCACAACATAATCTAAAGCATAACTTACAACATGCATATTCAAAGATCTCTGAACACTGGATTTTTGTACGGAACAACGGAAGGTATCTCGCATAATTCTGTAAGTAGTAGAATCTGGCTATCTAGTCTTAGCAGCTACTGGAACGATGAATAAACGAGGATTGTTACGTCGAAACCCATGTTCCCCCTGTTTAAGGGAGGTCAACGTCCTATGTCCAGAAAAACATCCTGTCTGTGGGGGTGTCTGGCGGGGGGTGAGCTGACGGGGGAGAGAAAAGAATGTAAGAAAGGGAGTTGTACTTCTACGACCATAGAGAACGGTCGTGTGGCAGGCATCTACGAGTTTGATGTCTGCATAAATTAAAAGAGTTGAACTTCTGCAACCAAAGAGAAGGTTGTGTGGCAGTCTATCCTCGAGTGCGATGGCTGCATAAATAAATGAGTTCAATAAGTGTAACCCCAAAGAGAGGTTGTGTGGTCAGTTCATCTTCGAGTTTGATGGCTGCCTAAATAAAGAAGATTAATTAATACAGTCCACTTCGTATATTATTTGAGTTTATTTTTGTGTGACTGAGCTATCGAACAAGGACTATGCTTAATATTTTCTTTAATTGCCTGCATATTTTGAGGTGTCAAAAAACTGACAGACTGCATCGCACATTTCCCTACTAAATCATCGCCCAACGCTGCCTGCACGTTCAAACTTCTGGAACAAATTTCGAATTATTTTCTGATCAGGAATTTTTTTTTACATCAAATTTTTTAAAAACTTCGCCTTGTAATCATCGGACTTTGATCTAATTGGGGATATTCTATTACAATGAAAAACACGTTGCTCCAATAAATACATAACTTCATGGAATTTCATATACTAACTCCTTCAGTATAATTCCATCACATCTAGGCACCAGATGGAACAGACTGGTGATTGGTATACTATATTTCTGACCTATTTAAGCTCTCTAAATTATGGAAATTTTACAAGAGAATTTTTGCCACATTTAAACTTTAGAAGATTTTCAAATAGTGATAATGTTTATACAAAATGGTGCCTGACTCATATCGCAGCACCGTTATATTTCTTTGAGGAATATTCAATGACACTTTGAATTATTTCCACTTTTTAGAACAACGGAGTTAATTAACTTACATGCTTGCCGGATATTGATCGATGTGTCTTTTTAGAGCATTTCAAAGAAGACACTGCTTTACAGTAAGAATCCTCAGACTTTTGGGAAACAGCTCGAGCCATTCATCTTGTAACATTTTTTTCATGGGAATAGTTATGGCATTTCTTTCCCAGGAACCCTGTCATTCACTCACCTATCACTCAAATTTGATAGCAGATAAGCAGTGTTGTGGGTAGTTATATTACATGCAATTAGTGTTTTGTACTAATGAGGAAAAACATGTCACTCAATTCTGATAGCAGATATTCGGTATCATGTATAATAATACCTCATGAAAGTAGTGAATATCTGTGCTATCTTCACAGGTTGAAACAATTAGAGATGGAATAAGCAATACATG
>BPLR01000476.1:0-32411 GCA_021605095.1 Caerostris extrusa | reverse complement strand
TCCCATACTAGACCTAAAACGGCTTCAAGAAGAGGGCTACTTTCAGGTTCATGGGAACATTTTAATTTTTATTTATAAACACTAATATATATGCAGAACTCAGGTTAATATAGTTATTCACAAAGAAAGAAAATTAAAGATTTAAATTTGATACACAGTGCAGTTCACTCTAAGATCGGAGATTTCTAAGTTGAGTCTAAGACGAATTTTAAACACTGATCTGCGGCAGACCTCAATTACCACACGGCGTGATACATGAAACCCCAAGGGAATCACTTTGGAAACAGGCAGAAACTCTGGCAGGTGCAGTCTGACTTCAGACAAAAGCAGAAAAACTACAACATAAAATAAAAAATTGAAAAAAAATATCAACATTTTACCAGCAATTAATTTTCATATCTGAATTATTCAGTAAAAATTAATATCAACAGTAAAACAGAGCTTTCTTGGAAATGTTTGAAAAAGTTGCTTAAACTATGTGAATGTAAAATTCAAACGATCAAACAAAATCCTAGAGAAATATTGAAAGTATTTCTAACATAAGAAATATATATACATAAATGTATATATATAAAAAGGATCTTCGCAAAAGATTTTTTTCATAAACGGAATAGAAGAATAAAAGGCCTAGAAAAAATAAACAAAAAGAAAACACCTGCATCTCAGTTTTGGAGTCATAAAACCTGCCGCCGTCGACATAACCCTGCGAAATCTCACAATACCATGTAAGAGATAAGAAGCGAAACTGTGAGGAAGAAATATTTTTTCCACCGGCGATTTATTGCGAAACTTTGTCAGCACATTTATAAAGAGCGATGAATATGATGATAAAAGAAAGAAAAAAAGTATCGTTATTGCGAGTTTGCTTTCACTGTTATTTTTGTCGACTTTAACAGACATTTCAGACATGCACAGTGGAGACATGCGCAGTGGAAAAAAGAACGAAAAGTTCCCCCTGCGGAGAACGTTTGTTGCATTTTTCTTCGATTTCATTGAAGTTCCTGGTTCTCTTCTGCTTCAATTCGCGAATCAGGGGCGCCTATTGGGTGTTGGGAATTGGAATGAATTCTCGTTTAATGTGATAACGGAGGGGAAATTTTTTTCTGTAGTTTGATTGATTAAAATGTATGAGCTTGAACAGTGGTAGTTTTAAGAAAATATCTTGGGGGCTTATAAACAATGTTATTCTGTTTAAATGTTTATATATCTATATATGGATGCAAATATGTGTTTAGGTTCCTGTATAAGCAACTTAAAAAGTATAACACTTAGAAGTCAAGTTTTAACCCTTTTTCAAAAATTATAGAAAGAAATTATGAAGGTATATAATTATTAAATTTTTTTAATCAAAATGAAACGTTATTTTTTTTATTGCCACCAGATGGCGTCCGGCTTAAAATTAGTAATTAGATAAGTTAACTATTAATTAATTAGTATGTTATTAATTGAAATTATTATTATTATTTATTGTATTATTAATTAATTTTTAGTAGATTATTGTAACAAAAAATAACTAAGGTAAAAATGTATAGTATAAATTCATTGTCATCAATTTATTTTCAAAATCAACACTTTCAAATTTTTTAAAAAATAAATGTTATCAGTTCAAAGGTGACAAATGTTGTGGCACCTGTGTAAGTGCAGAGCATTAGTCACTCTCGGGCACAAATACTGCCATTTGAAAATAATTAACAACATAATAAACTTAAAAATATCAACACAATTTTTTAACAGCAATTAATTTTCATAATTGAATTATTCAAGGAAAATATTAAAATTTACAGTAAAACTCAGCTTTTTGGTATTATCCAAAATAGTTGCTTTACAACTATGTGACTGTAAATTCAAACGATAAACAAAATCTCAGAGAAAAATTTAAAAGTACTTCTAACGTAAGAAATATATATATATAAGGATCACAGCAAAATATTTTTTTCATAAACGAAATAGAAGAATAAGAGGCATAAAAAAATAAACAAAAACGAAAAAAACACCTGCATCTCAGTTTTGAGTCATAAAACCTGCCGTCGCCGCCATAACCCTGAAATCACACAATACCTTGTAAGAGATAAGAACAGAAATTGAGGAAGAAGAATTTTTCCACGAGTTATTTATTGTGAAACTTTGTCAGCACATTTATACAGAGCGATGAATACAAAAAAAAGAAAAAAGAAAAGTATCGTTGTTGCGAGGTTTGCTGTCAGTGTTATTTTTGTCGACTTCAACAGACATTTCAGACATGCGCAGAAGGAAAAAAAAAAGAACTAAAATTTCCCCGTGGAGAACGTTTGTTGTACTTTCTTCTTCGATTTTTGGTAGACTTTTCTGGTTTATTTCGCGAGTCGGTGGCACCTATTTTGATGTTGTTGAGGAATTCTAGTTTAAGGTGATAACGCGGGGGAAAAAGTTGGGAAATTACTTTTCTGTAGTTTGATTTATTAAAATATATGCCTTGAATAGTGACAGTTTAAAAAAAAAAATATCTTGGGGGCCTGTAAACAATGTTATTCGGTTTAAATGTCGAAGTACTATATATAGGGATACAAATATTTATTTATGCTCCTACATAACTTAAAACTATAACACTTAGAAATTATAACACTAATAACAGACAATATCACTTCGAAGTTTTTTTCCCCGTTCCCAAAATTCTTAGACAAAAATTACGAAGTATAATTACTAAAATTTTATTAAAAATATTTATTAAAAAATCAATTAAAAGAATATTTTTTAATGACATCAAATGGCGTCCATCTTAAATAATGATTAAGTAGTTAAATTTATTATTAATTGTTTAAGAATTTATTAATTAATTATTTGTCGAGTTATTGAAAAAAATGTATATTTTCGATACCAGTACTTTATATGGGTATAATAGCCGTTATTGCGCTTTGGCCCTCAAGGTTACTGGTTTTGGATTCGAGTCCCGGACATGGTGCCATGAATACAAAAATTTCCTCCGTGGAGAACGTTTGTTGCACTTTCGTCTTCCACTTTCAAAGACAGGTCCATTCTAATAGGATTTCTTGAGTTGAGCGTTATGGGGATAATGAATACTCTCGTCCGTAGCATATCTTCATCTAAACGTGCTCCCTAGTTTGATGTTAAATGAGTAGTATTGCTGAAGCCTAGTTTATGGTATAAAGATTAATATCTTGTATTTCCAGCTAGAACAATATTAACACAATTAAATTAAAAATATCAACATATTTTGTGACAAAAATTAATTTTCATAGTTTTCAATTTATTGATTACAAAAAACAATCAATATTGGGCTAAGACACTGCTTTCTTGGCTCGAAAAAGATGGCACTGTACAGCTATGTGGCTGCAAAATACAAACTATAAACAAAAAACCCTGGAAAATTGTTGTTTTCTAACATATAGAAATATATATATATTTCATATATATATATATTTCTAATGTTAGAAAATTATTGAAAATCTTGGAGAAGGATCTTGGCAAAAGTTTTTCATGAACGAAATAAAAGAATAAAAGGTATGAAAAAATAAACAAAAAGAAAACAGCAACCTGCATCTCAATTTTGTTAGGGATAAAACCTGCCGCCATCGCCATAGCCCTGCGAAATCTCGGAACTACCTTTGTAAGAGATAAGAAAAGAAAACTTCCACGGAAGAAGAAAAAAAACTCGCCAAAGCGATTTATTGCGAAAACTTTGTCATCTTAACTTTATAAAGAGCGATGAATACAAAGAAGAAAGAAAAAAGCATCGTTATTGCAGTTTGCTTCCAATGTTATTTTTGTCGACTTCAACAGACATTTCAGACATGCGCAGTGGGGAAAAAGAACAAAAAAATTCCCCCTGCGGAGAACGTTTGTTGCACTTTCTTCTTCGATTTCAGGGCGGACTTGGAATGAAATCTCGTTTAAGGTGTTAAAGGAGGGAAAAAAAAAAAAAATGAAAATTACTTTCTGTAGTTTGATTTATTAAAATGTATGATCGAAAGCATTGCATGAGCAGTTTTAAGGAAATAACTTGGGGGCTTATAAGCAATGTTATTCAGTTGAAATATATGTATATACATATATATGGAAACAAATATCTGTTTAGGATTCTGCATAACTTTAAAAGCTATAACACTGAAATTTGATTTTTTTGCCGCTCTACAATAATTTTGTGCACAAATTTAGGCTAATTAGGCCTGGACCTATAGTTTAACGTGGATTCCAAACTACTCATAAAAGCATACATGCCACCAGGTTTGAACCTGAAGCCTGTAATATTTTCAATAATCAAACTCACTAGAAAAATTGGACATCAGGCCACCGACGTTATAACACATAGAACCAGTGCTTTTTTTTCCCCGTTTCAAAAATTACGGACGCAAAAAAACCACCGAAAAGAAATACAATTACTAAAATTTCAATTTTAAAAAAAAATTATTTTTTATTGCCACCACATGGCATTCGGCTTACAAATAAGTAATTGATGAAATAATTTATAAATTAAGGCCCCATTGTAGTATTATTTAATTATTAGTTAACTTATGGTAAAAAAATAAAAACATTTATAATATAAAAATGTTCAATTTATTTTTCAGAAATCAGTTACTTTTAAATGGGGCGTGACGGCCGAGTGACCAGCGCAGTGCTCGGTGCCCCAGGTTTCGGATTCGAGTCCCAGTGGTGTTATGAATGTTTGTAATGGTTCGGAATCCACATTAAACCAGGTCCTAGACTAATATGGTCGTAGAGTGTTGTGGTGGTAGCGTTATAATCGCTCCGTAGTTTCTGGCTTATACGTGCCCCTGGAAGCGCTAAATGAGTAACATTGTTACAGCCCTTGTGTATGGCGTAAATGAGTAACTGTCTCTGCATTGCCAGCTGCAGTAACATGATAAAAATAAAAATATCGACACATTTTTCTGACAACAATAAATTTTTATAATTGAATTGTATTACACAGTAAAAATTAATATTACCAGTAAAACACAGCTTTTCTTGAAATTATTCGAAAAAGTTGCTTACAACTATGTGAACTGTAAAATTCAAACGATAAACAAAATGGCGATGGAAAATTGAAAGTATTTCTAACATAAGAAATCTGTATATATGTATATAAAGGATCTTTCAAAATATTTTTCATTTTTTCAAATAATAAAAGCGAAATAGAAGAATAAAATGCGTGGGAAAAAACAAAAAAAAAAAAAAAAGTATCTGCATCTTAGTTTTGAGTAATAAAATGCCGTCGTCGCCATAACCCTGCGTGAAATCTCACAATGCCTTGTAAGAGATAAGCGAAACTGGCTGAGGAAGAAATATTTTTCCACCAGCGATTTATTGTGAAATTTTGTCAGCACATTTATAAAGAGCGATAAATAGAAAAAATGAAAAGAAAAAAAAAAAATCGTTATTGCGAGTTTGCTTTCAGTGTTATTTTTGGCGACTTCAACAGACATTTCAGACATGCGCAGGAGAAAAAGAACAAAATTTCCCTCGGAGAACGTTTGTTGCACTTTTTCTTCGATTCCAGGGAAGACTTTTCCGGTTCATTTCGAGTTGGTGGCACCTATTGGGTGCTGGAATGAATTCTTGTTTAAGGTGATAACGGAGGGATAAAAAATTGTGAAAAATTACTTTTCTGTAGTTTGATTTATTAAAATGCATGTGTTTTAACATTGGCATGTCAGGAAATGCATTTGTCTTTTTAAGAAAATATCTTGGGTGCTTATAAACAATGTTATTCAGTTTAAATGTTGAAATATATATATATGTATGGATACAAATATCTGTTTATGCTTCTGAATAATCTAACTATAACACTTAGAATTCAGGTATTTTTTCCTCCGTTCCAAATTTTAGACAAAAATTAAGAAAGAAATATAATTATTGAAAATTTTAATCAAATTAAAACCTTATTTTCTGTGCCACCTGATGGCGTCCGTCATCAAAAATTTGTAATTTTTTCTAATGCAGTTGGCAAACACTTAGACATTTGTTTGTTATTGACATGGAAGGGGCTGCACCGACGTTACTCACTAGCACTACCTAGGGGGTGCGTGTAGCTTGATGTTAAGCTACGGACGCGGAGTAACAAAACCACCATAACGCTGTACTATCATGTTAGGCGGGACCTTCGGTTTAAAGTGGATTCCGAACCACTACAAACATCTATGGTCCCGTCGGGATTCGAACTCGAAACCTGGGGTACAGAACGCAAAAGTTCTAGCCTCCATCCATCAGGCCCCAAAATTAGTAATTAATTAAGTTACTGTACTATTGGTTTAATTATTTGTTAAGTTATAAAAAAAAAATAAGTTAATACATTTAGGTTTCAATTTATTTTCGAAATCAGCACTAAATGTGGCCCTGATGGCCGAGTGACTAGTGCTCAGTGACACAGGTTTTTGTATTGTAGTGCCGGTGGTGCAATGGATGTTTGTAGTGGTTTTCGAAATCCACTTTAAACCATAGGTCCCAGTCTAATATGGTCGTAGAGCGTTGCGGGGGTATTGTTATATCGACTTCGTAGTTTATCTTAAGTTACACGCACCTGTGTATTGTTAAGTGAGTAGCGTCGTCGGCGTTTGCCTTAGGCATCAAATACAACTGTGTAAGTGTTTGCCAGCGGCATTAGAACAACAATAACATGATAAAATTAAAAAAATATCAACACATTTTTTGTCAGAACAATTAACTTTCACAATTGAATTATTTGAGTACGAAAAAAAATTAATATTAAGAGCAGTAAAACACAGCTTTCTTGAAAATATTCGAAAAAGATGTTTTCTACTAGGGTGACTATAACATTCAAACGATAAAACAAAATCCCAGAGAAAAATTTAAAGTGTTTCTAACATAAGAAATATATATATATATATATAAAGGATCTTTGCAAAACGATTTTTTCATAAACAAAAATCAAATAATAAAAGGCGTGAGAAAAACAAACAAACAAAACAAAAAAAAATAAACGAAAAAAGCACCTGCATCTTAGTTTTGAGTCATAAAAAAGTAACCGCCGTCGCCATAACCCTGCGAAATCTCACAATACCTTGTAAGAGATAAAAAAAGCGAAACTGTGAGGAAGAAATATTTTTTCCACCGGCGATTTATTGGAGAAACTTTGTCAGCACATTTATAAAAGGGCGATGAATACAAAAAATGAAAAAGAAAGAAAAGCATCGTTATAGCGAGTTTGTTTCAATGTTATTTTGTCGACTTCAACAGACATTTCAGACATGCGCAGGGGGGAAAAAAAAAAGAACAAAAATTTCCGCCTCGGAGAACGTTTGTTGAACTTTCTTCGATTTCAAGACAACTTTTCTGGTTCATTTCGCAAGTCGGTGGCACCTATTGGGTTGGGGAATGAATTCTTGTTTAAGGTGATAATGGAGGAAAAAAGTTGTGAAATTACTTTTCTATAGTTTGATTTATTAAAATGCATCTGTTTTAATGGCATGTCTGTGGAAATCCATCTGTCTTTTTTAAGAAAATAACTTCGGGGCTTATAAACAATGATATTCAGTTTAAATGTTAAAACATATATATGGATGCATATATCTGTTTATGTTCCTATATAACTTAAAAACTAAAACAGAAGACTGTAACATTTCAGAAGGTTTTTTTTCTCCCATTCCAAAAAATTTTAGGGCAAAAATTACGAATCTTAATTTCTGAAATTTTAATCAATTTAAAACAATTTTTTTTATTGCCACCAGAAGGCGTCCCTTTTAAAAATCTTTAATTAGTTAAATTAATTATTAATTAAGTTACTATATTATTAGTTAATTATTAGACAAATTATTGTTAAAAAATGTTTATTTTCGAATCCAACACTTTTATATGGAGTCCCTTCGGTGCCATGAATGCTTGTTGTGGTTCGAATCCACCTTAAACCGTAGGTCCTGGTCTAATAGGATCGTATAGCGTAGTGGAAGGTAGTGTTACACGCGTCCGGAGCCTAATCTGCAAGCTACACGTGCACCCTGGGTAGTGCTAAATGAGTAACGCTGCTGTAGCCCTTGTTTATGGCATATAGATTAACTGCATCTGTATTGCCAGCTGCATTAGAACAACAATAACATGATAAAATTCAAAAATATCAAAACATTTTGTGACAACAATCAATTTCATCATTGAATTATAGAGTACAAAAAATCAAGATTAACAGAAAACACAGCTTTCTAGAAAATATTCCAAGTAGTTACTTACAACTATGTGACTGTAAAATTCAAACGATAAACAAAATAGCAGTGAAAAATTGATAGTATTTCTAACATAAGAAATACATATAAAGGATCTACGCAAAAGATATTTTTCATAAACGAAATAGATATAAAAAAAAAAAAAAAAAAAAAAAAACACCTGCATCTCAGTTTTGAGTCATAAAACCTGCCGCCGTCGCCATAACCCTGCGAAATCTCACAATACCTTGTAAGAGATAAGAAGCGAAACTGTGAGGAAGAAATATTTTCTTTCACCGGCGATTTATTGTGAAACTTTGTCAGCACATTTATAAAGAGTGATGAATACAAAAAAGAAGAAAAGAAAAGTATCGTTGAAAGCAATGCTTCCATTATTTTGTTGAATTCAACGCACATTTCAGACATGCGCAGGGGAAAAAAAAAAGAACAAAAATTTCCCCGCGGAGAACGTTTGTTGCACTTTCTTCTTCGATTCCAGGAGAAAACTTTTCTGGTTCATTTCGCGAGTCGGTGGCACCTATTGGGTGTTGGAATGATTCTCGTTTAAGGTGATAACGGAGGAAAAAAAATTTCGAAAATTACTTTTTCTGTAGTTTGATTTATTAAAATGTATGTGCTTGTTGAACAGTGGCAGTTTTAAGAAAATATCTTGGGGCTTGTGTTATTCAGTTTAAATGTTGAAATATATGTATATAGATGCAAATATCTGTTGTTGTTTCTGCATAACTTCAAAACTATAACACTTAGAAGTTATAACACACACATAACCGAGTATAATACTTCGAAATTTTTTTCCTCCGTTCCAAAATTCTTAGTCAAAATTGCGAAATATAATTACTAAAATTTTAATCAATTTAAAAAAAAAATATTTTTTATTGCCACAAGATGCCGTTCATCTTACAAATGATTAATTAGTTAAGTCAATGATTAATTAAGTTATTATATTATTAGTTAATATCAACACGTTTTTGTGGCAACTTTTAATTTGCATAATTGAATTATTTAGTAAAAAATAATAATATTCACGGCAGTAAAGCACAACTGTCTTGAAAATATTCGAAAATTTGCTTACAACTATGTGACTGTAAAAATCAAACAAAAAACAAAAATCCCAGAGAAAATTGAAAGTATTTCTAACATAAGAAATATATAAAGATCTTCGCAGAAGAGATTTTTTTTCCATAACGAAATAGAAGAATAAAAAAGCCGTAAAAAAAAAAAACACACCATCTTAGTTGTGAGTCATAAAACCTGGCGCCGTCGCCATAACCCTCGAAATCTCTACCTTGTAAGAGATAAGAAGCGAAACTGCGAGGAAAAATATTTCCTTACACCTGCGATTTATTGCGAAACTTTGTCAGCACATTTATAAAGAGCGATGAATACAAAAAAGAAAAAGAAAGAAAAAAGCATCGTTATTGCGAGTTTGCTTCCATTGTTATTTTTCTTGACTTCAACAGATATTTCAGACATGCGCAGGGGGATGGCCAGTGAAAATTTCCCCGGAGAACGTTTGTTGCACTTTCTTCGTCGATTTCAGGGCAAGACTTTTCTGGTTTATTTCGCAAGTCGGTGGCACCGATTGGGTGGAGAAATGAATTCTCCTTTTAAAGGTGGTAACGCAGTGAAAAAGTTTGAAAATTACCTGTAGTTTGATTTATTAAAATGTATGTGCTTGTTGAACAGTGGCAGTTTTAAGAAAATATCTTGGGGGCTTGTGTTATTCAGTTTAAATGTTGAAATATATATATAGATGCAAATATCTGTTGTTGTTTCGGCATAACTTCAAAACTATAACACTTAGAAGTTATAACACACATAACCGAGTATAACACTTCGAAATTTTTTTCTCTTCCAAAAATTCTTAGTCAAAAATTGCGAAATATAATTACCAAAATTTTAATCAATTTAAAAAATATTTTTTATTCCCACAAGAGGCCATTCATCTTAAAATGATTAATTAGTTAAGTTAATGATTAATTAAGTTATTATATTATTAGTTAATTATTAGTCAAGTTAAAAAATATCAGCACGTTTTTTGTGGCAACTCTTAATTTTACATAATTGAATTATTTAGTAAAAAGGTAATATTCACGATAAAGCACAGCTGTCTTGAAAATATTCTGAAAATATGCTTACAACTATGTGACTGTAAAAATCAAACAAAAAACAAAAATCCCAGAGAAAAAATTCAAAGTATTTCTAACATAAGGAATATATAAAGGATCTTCGCAAAAGAGATTTTTTTTTCATAACGAAATAGAAGAATAAAAGCCGTAAAAAAAAAAAAACCTGCATCTTAGTTGTGAGTCATAAAAACCTGGCGCCGTCGCCATAACCCTGCGAAATCTCAAAATACCTTGTAAGAGATAAGAAGTGAAACTGCGAGGAAGAAATATTTTTTTCCACCGGCGATTTATTGAGAAACTTTGTCAGCACATTTATAAAGAGCGATGAATACAAAAAAGAAAAGAAAGAAAAAAGTATCGTTATTGCGGGTTTGCTTCCATTGTTATTTTTGTCGACTTCAACAGACATTTCAGACATGCGCAGGGGATAAAAAAGCACAAAAAATTTCCCCGGAGAACGTTTGTTGCACTTTCTTCGTCGATTTCAGGGCAAGACTTTTCTGGTTTATTTCGCAAGTCGGTGGCACCGATTGGGTGGAGGAATGAATTCTCCTTTAAGGTGGTAACGCAGTGAAAAAATTTGAAAATTACTTTTCTGTAGTTTGATTTTTAAAATGTATGCGTTTGTTGAACAATGCAGTTTTTCAAGAAAATATCTTGAGGTTTATAAACAATGTAATTCAGTTTATATGTTTGAATTTATATATATATGGATGCAAATGTTTTTATGTTTCTGCATAATTTAAAAACTATAGCACTAATAAAAAACAAAAGTTATAACAGTAATAACAAACTATAACATTTTGAAGTTTTTTTTTTCTCCAGTTTCAAAAATTCTTAGACAAAAATTACGAAATATAATTACTAAAATTTTAATCAAATTAAAAAATATTTTTTTAATTGCCATCAAATGGCGTCCCTGTTAAAAATGATTAATTAGTTAAATTAATTATTATTTAAGTTATCATATTATTAGTTAATTATTAATCAAATTATTGTAAAAATATTTATTTTCGAAACCAACACTTTTATATGGGGCATAATGGCCGTGTGACTAGCGCTCTGGACCTCGGTGCCACTGGTTTCGGTTCGAGTCCCAGCGGTGCCTTAAATGTTTGTAGCTGTTCGGTCCTTAAACCGTAGATCCTGGTTTAATAGCGTAGAGTGTTGGGTAGTGTTACTCGCGTCCGTAGCCTATCTTCAAGCTGAAGGTTCCCCCTGGGTAGTGCTAAATGAGTAACGTTGATGCAGCTCTTTTGTTTATGGCATAAAGATTAACTGTTTCTCTACTACCAGCTGCATTAGACAAAAATAACATGATAAAATAAAAAAATATAAACACATTTTTGTGACAATAATTAATTTTTATAATTAAATTATTCAGTAAAAAAAAAAAATCAATATTAACAGTAAAACACAGCTTTCATAGAAAATATTTATAAAAGTTGCTCACAACTATGTGATTGTAAAATTCAAACGATAAACAAAATTAAAGAGGAAAATTGAAAGTATTTCTAACATAAGAAATATATATATATATATATATAAAGGATCTTCAGAAAAGATTTTTTTTTTTTCATAAACGAAATACAAGAATACAAGACGTGTAAAAAAAAAAAAAAGGCACCTGCATCTTAGTTTTGAGTCGTAAAACCTGCCGCCGTCACCATAACCCTGCGAAACCTCACAATACCTTGCAAGAGATAAGCGAAACTGCGAGGAAGAAATGTTTTTTTCCACCAGCGATTTATTGTGAAACTTTGTCAGCACATTTATAAAGAGCGATGAATACAGAAAAGAAAAGAAAAGTTATCGTTATTGCGAGTTTACTTTCCAATGTTATTTTTGTCTACTTCAACAGACATTTCAGACATGCACTGGGGAAAAAAAAGGACAAAAATTTCCCCCGCGGAGAACGTTTGTTGCACTTTCTTCGAGACTTTCTGGTTCATTTCGCGAGTCGGTGGAACCTATTGGGTGTTGGAATGAATTCTCGTTTAAGGTGATAACGGAGAGAGAAACAGTTTGAAAATTACTTTTCTGTAGTTTGATTTATTAAAATGTATGCGCTTGAACAGTGGCAGTTTTAAGAAAATATCTCGGAGACTTATAAGCAATGTTATTCAGTTTAAATGCTGGAATATATATATATAGATGCAAATATCTGTTTATAGTCTTACATAATTTTAAAAGTATAAACTTAGAAGTCATTTTTTTTTTTCTCCTGTTCGAAAAATTCTCAGACAAAAATTATGAAAGGAATATAATTACTAAATTTTTAAACAAATTAAAAACTTTTTTTACTGCCAACAGATGGCTGCCACATTAAAAAATAGCAATTAATTAAGTTAGTTATTAATTATTATTAGTTAACTATTAGTCAAGTTATAGTAGAAGAATAAGGATATAAATTTATAGTGTAAATTCATAGTTTTCCGTTTATTTTCGAAACCAGCACTTTAAATGGGGTCTAATGGCACTCTGAGTGAAATAAGTAACTAGCTCTCTGACGATCGGTGCCACTGGTTTCAGGTGGGAGTCCCGGCAGTGCCGTAGATGTTTGTACACCCATGTGGTTGTTGCTTTGTGATGTATTCGTTGGAGAAAATCATGCAACCAAAAACTCCGCTGTCCTCGCTGGTTAACGGAGAAATGGGCAATAGAATGCTTCATGTGATTAACCTCTTCTTCTTCTTCATTGGCGCAACAGCCACATGGTGAACGAAGGTTGCCGCCTACCAGCAGATTCCGAAATATGAGACGTTTTAATACGCTTTTATTAGCTTCACCTGTATGTTTGTATGTATGTAACTGACTTTTTCCCCTGGAGATTTGTTTCTCCTCATATACTCTATTTATGCTGCAAAGAAACATTTACAGGCATCTTTCAGAAAGAAAACAGTTGATTCTTTTAATACGCTTTATATTAGTTTCACCTGTATGTTTGTTTGTTTGTAACTGACGCTTTGGGCTCGATTTTGCCCTACTTTAAGAGATAGCGTTTGTTTTACTCACAATTACATTATTGTAAGAACTATAGTTCCACTCCGCCATACCGGGACCTCATTTAAATATTATAGTTTAAAAACACTAAAAACATGCTTTTGAGTTAATCAAACTAAAAAGTAAAAAAATAAATTAATAGTTTAAAAAAAAAAAAAACTAAAAACACGCTTTTAGAGTTAATCAAATTAAAAAGTGAAAAAATAATTGTTAACCTGGAGAATAAAATGACTGACGAGAAAATGAATGTTACTGCTCTAAAAGCGTGGGGTGCTTTGTATGACATTTTTAAACTAACTCTGCATTTTCGGAATGAAACTAGTGAAAAATTATAACGATTGCACTCCACGCTTTTAGAGCAGTGACATTCATTTTCTCGTCAGTCATTTTATTCTCTGGTTAATAATTATTTTTCACTTTTTAATTTGATTAACTCTAAAAAGCGTGTTTTTTAGTTTTTTTAAACTATTAATTTATTTTCTTAAGGGGTAGGGTTGCTAGGCCTACGCCCAGCTCTACATGCATTCATTCGATCGTCAAAGACCCAGTGCCATCTGCGAAGGGGTAATTTTCCCTACAATCAAACATTTACTTACGGTGTGTAAAGGAAAATTATTAATTCATTATTTGAAGGGTAAAGGGGGTTTGTTTCTTGCTGAAGATAGTGAAATACGTATGTCTCATAAGGTACGTGAGAACAAACTTCTTTGACAAAAGAGATTGTTTGAGATTTTAACAAACTTCATGAATGAAAAAACCTGATTTCATTTTTTTCATAAATTATATGTCATATATTGATTACCGTTATTATATTATATAAAAGGACGTTGATTTTGTTTTATTATTGAAAAAGTTTTTTTTTTCCTTAAATTTTGAGACTAGAATTAATTTTTTAATTCCAGTCTCTTAAATTTTTTTTTTACTTTTAATTTGTCTACTTCGATCAAATGTATTTATTTTTTTATTGAATTTACTTTTTACAGGTTTGGACAACAAACTGTCAGACGTAGACAATATGCCTTACACAACGCTATTGTATGCTAATGGTCCAGGATATAAAAGAGATTTCAATACGGGAAGAGAAAAATTTAACAGGCAAAAATACAGGTAAAGAGATTACTCAGCTAAATTTTTCGTAGACAGACAGCCATTGTATTCCACGGGAAACTGATTCATAAATGACAACAGAATATTTGACATATTTTGTAATATATTCTATAAAATATTACACTTTATTTTAAATTTCCTTTACAGTAAATTTATCTGTGTTAAAAAGTCCTTTGTTTAGGAGTATAAAAATGAAAAAAAAAAAAGATTTTCTGAAACGAATTCTTTGTAGAGAAAACATTTTAAAAATTATTTCGGTTGAAGAATTTCCAATAGAAAAGTTTTGGTGCTTCTTTTGATTGCACCAATAATTTATGAAACTAATAGAAATTTGGACATTAATTTGTATATTTTTATGCCTTTCTGTAGAAAGATATTTCAAAATATATTTTAATACTTTCTTTTGAAAGCTAATTGAAATTTAAAAATTATAAATAATTATTCAATGAAATTTATAAAATAATTTAAAACCATCGAGTCATTTACAAATGGCAATGACTTATTTATTTTCATAAGGATATCTTTGAAAAAGAATTAGAAGATTGTCAGAAATTTTGCTTCTAAATTTTTACATATGTTTTGTCCTATAGGTTACACAAATGTCTAAAATGGTAGCTTTTTATATCACATTCAATGAAAACTTCAATATGCCGATAAATCAGAATAATAGACTTGTGTTATTGACAAAAGAAAACATAAAAACATTGAGTCGATTCACATCTGTTTTCTACAGCCAGCATTTCAAAATTTTTCATTTTAAGATTCGAGAGCTTTAGAAATTATTTGAGGAAATCCGGAAGAAAATTTTGATTTTCGAACCGGAAGAAATTTTTTTCTATTTTTATGTTACACAGATATTCTGTAGAAAATATTCTTAATTAATAGATTGTGGGATAGGCTGATAGATGGACAACAGAATAGCACATTACATACAAATAGAGCTACAACACTAGCATGCAAGAGTTCTGAATGGTGCACACAATACCGGATGTTTGCACTTTGGTCGAAAGACAAAAAATGCATCAATTGCAGATTAAGGTATCGTTTCCCTTGATATCAGTTTTGTTTCCCGATAAATTGGATTTACGATCTTCCGAAAGGCGGATGATTGCTCACTCACATAGAAATTAAAGGAGCTTTTTTCTGTTCAAGCAGCTACGTACGCAAAACAGGCAAAACGCTCTCCGTGTTATTTCAATATAAATGCAACTTAAGAAGTTCATCAGATTCAAATTATCCTGTAAGTAACTGACATTATATATTATTTTGGGAAGTTATAATGCTTTCAATGTTGCAGAAGATTAAAATTTCCTTGAAATATTGCGATCTCTAAATCTTTTAAGTTGGCAGTTCTTCAAATTTCACAAAATATAGCCAGCCAAGCAATGAGCCATCATCCGGAACAAGTAAAAATCAGGAATGGCCAGTTCTGGGGAATACCGCGGGTGGAGTATCAGATCACATTTCATTATTTTGATGGTGTCCTAGACGATGGTAGCGCTATGATACGAAACATTTTCGTTCTGCAATATCTCTCGTTTGTGTATCGTGTCCATTCCAGCAATGCGTGGCTCAAATTGATAGTTGTTGTCGGTAGCGATGCCCACTGAGATTTCTTCCTGTTTTTTAACAGCTTATAGTACACGAGAACGTTATAGTTACTCAGTGTCGAAATCGCCACGTCTCTAACCACTCTCTGTTCAAGCAAACTGCAAGCTGCTTCAGCTGAATATTTTTAATTTAAAGAGTAGAAAAGCAAAAACTTCTCAAAATGCACTTTATTTAAGACAAAACTCGACATCTTCGTTGTTAAAAAAAAAAGTGTTTTTGCGTTGCAATATGTGTTGGTATCACAACTCATTATTGTTGATGGATTTATAACCCATATATAAAAAAACACAACTTAAGACATGTATGCCCACTTAGTTGGCCTATTATTTCCATCATTCCTAATAAATTTTATTTTCCGTTTCATAAAATCAAATTATTTCATCAATATAACCGACATGGAATTTAAAACTTACTAATAAAGCAGCATCTGTTCTTGTTTTGATATTTCAGATGACAAGAACTACGTGCAGCAAAGTGCTGTCCCACGCAAATGGGATACACATGGTGGTGAAAGATGTACCAGTGTATGCCCACGGACCCATGGCTCATCTGTTTCGAGGAGTTCTGGAGCAAACCTACGTACCTCATGCTATGGCATATGCCGCCTGCATAGGTCCCCAGAGAGATGACTGCGAAAGAAGACGCCGAGGCCTACCAAAGACAAGTCATCGAGTGTCCTTCTGCTCATAGGGACGACTCTTCTGGAAGCATGCTTTTGGCGAGCTCGGCGATCTTTATTTGGTGCTTTTGTCTGGACAGTTGGCGAGTTATGGCGTGCAGTTCTCCATGACCTCACAATTACAAATAGTGTAAAACGCCCTGAGATTTAAAGTAGGGGAAATGTGATCCTACATATCTTCATGGCATTCCTTTTAAAGAGAGGAGTGTTACTGGATCTGTGCATCTTTTTGATATCATATTCTACGTTTCAGACATTCAGAAAAGCGAATGCAAGGTGTCTGACAATTTTAAAAATTTAATAAAAAAGAATATCAAATTTTTAGTTAAAATAGCATGTGAAAAAAAATGATTTTTGTGGAAAGAAAATGTTCAAAAATATTTTTATGATAATTGGTAGCACCATTTTGGGTTTGGTATCATATATCTTCTAGTTTTTTTTTGTCATTTATAAGCCTTAGTGCATCATAAATTTAAAAACATTTTAACTAAAAGTATTCATAATACAATCTTCATGCTTCCATTAATTGTATCGATACCTTCATATAAATAAATGAAGTAGTATTATTTATACCTGTTTATTATTTCTACAATTATTATTTCAAAACATTATTGTATTCTTAGACTTTCAAAATCCTTAGAAAAATTATTAATGCATTGTATGATAAAATATGCATAATAATATTAACTTTAAGAAGGTAAAATTTATTAAAGAGAAGAGTTCACATTGATTTATAATGAATGGATTGTTCAACAATTCAATGCATATTTTTTTTTGAAAAATGCTTTATTTCTGATTCATGAGAAGAATATAATGTGTACGTATTGACAATTGTAAAATGAATACGAGTTTGTAACATTGTATTTACTTCAAGGATAATGTAAATATAAATGTGGCTAGTCATTGAAGTGTGTAGTAGTTTCTGTATATAATATTCTTTAATAAACTTACGCACTGAATATATTATTTCCCCACCGAAGAGTTTTAAAGTGTATTTCTTGAAGAATTTAGTTTCAAACAAGACGATTTGTAAACTGCCTAGAATTGCATTTTAATAAATAAAAAGTAAACATTGCTTATTGTACTTATTAAAAAAAACAGAACTCAAATTGCTTTATAATTATGTTTTTAATGAAAGTTTGAAATGAAAACTGTATGGTTTTTGTAAACAGATTATCATTTTTTCTATTAAGTATATCTTCATTTGCATTAATTTGATTGAAAGATTTTTTTTTTTTCCTACCGAAAGAATTTTTTTTAACATTTTAAAAATGCTATTATTATTAAAATGAATTCGTTCTTTATGTATTTTATTTGTTGTCATCTCAGACTGAATAATGAATATTTGCAACTCTGTAATTAGTATGATTGATTTCAAAATAAACGTTGTAACAAAAAAAGATTTTTCAAAGTATAATAAAATGTATATTTCTTTCAAATTTTTTTTGTTTTTCCTTTGATGTACTTTTCCTTTGCTAATTATTTCAAAAGCAACCCTATAAATATTCAAACTCATTTTTTTTTGTGAATTCATTAAAGTCGCTTAAGAAGGCAGTTGTTAATGTCGAGAAATGTATGGAAATCAGGAAAGATATTTTCGAGTTCTTAGTAAAATAAGAACATACTAATTTATTAAAAAAATGTGGATCACAAAAAATTATTTCGATATTCCAATTTTTGCTCATTAAAAACGAAAAATTCTGAAAATTATTAAATGTAATATTTATTTTTTCAATTAGACTGATGCTCTTCAAATATATTAGTAATCATGGAAAGTGAATAAAATAAGAATTAAAGTATACCAAAACATATAGATGAAAATTGATAGAAAATTTTAAATTCAGGAAAAAAATATTATTTTCCTCATTTATTAAATTTTTAAAAGCTAACTGGTTTCTTAATATAAAGTGAATATTTTTAAATATATTACAAACCATTTCTTCCCATCTATTCAGATAAACTTCCATCTTTATTTCAGCGACTCAGCAGCATTCATTGTAGGCCAAGACTGCCTGCTCGGCAGATGATTTCTTTTTACGTACTAGGGTTGTCAGCCCTACACCCTACAGCCAAATGAAACTGGGATCAACGGTTTAAAGTGATTCCAAACCATATAAACATCTATGACAACGCCGGGCCACGAACCCGAAACCTGTTGCACGCGAGCGCCAGGGCGATAGTCACTCGACCATCAGGTCCTGACTTGATTAAATATGAGTTTTTATGCAAAATTATTGGCTCTGAAAAATTTCAAAAGCTCAATAATGGCATCCAGAAATTCAGCCAAGGAATATGTTAATCGTCCATGATCGATATTTGCAGCTATGTGCGCCAAGAACTATAACCCCAAACCAACTTTTAACTTGTCTTGCTTCAGCCTCCAGATGGACATATTATCCATAAAATCGCATAATTCTGTTGCTCAAAATGATCAGACTCGATATTGAACATATTTTTCTAATACCAAACTGATTCATCCAAATTGTCAATTTCTTACATATACTAATTTTTAAAAAAACATAATTGTCTCATAATTTGTATTCCTTTACCTTTTTACCTTATTATGTGCTATATACTTCGTCTCGTATTCCTTAAAAGCTGACATTTTCAGTAATCGCTAATTTTATAAAAAACAATTTCGTATGTCTATGATCTTTAATATTTAATGCTCTGACGAAAGTGTAAAATGCTATCCATAGAAAAAGAGTAGTTAATACATGCATATACGATGTCGAGTAGTTAATACATATTTTAAGACTTTTAAGCATTAAACACAGTAAAATAGTCAGACATCATCTATTTAACTATTCATTAGCACTAATTAATGATCAAAGATATTCTCTATACCAGACGATGGATTTAGAATAGTATATAGAACTGTGTAATAGTAAAGCAACATATTCCTGTAAGATATGTTTTTTGATTATTTATTTAACAAATGGATCGTACACCTCCATAACACTTGTAAAAAGATTTAAAATGCCTTTCCAAACCTGACATTTATAATTAATCATACATTTCTAAAATTCTTCACTGACATCAACTTAGAAGATTAGTTCTCTCAATTCGTCTTTTAACTTTTAAATCTTTGTCACTGATTCTTGACATTTAATACTAAATCATGTTATGTGAAGAATGTTTCAAATGGTAGTTGACTTTGTTTGACGTTTGATTAGATTTCCGATTTAAGTTGCGTGTCATTCTAAACATTAAAAAAACGATTTAATTAATAGAGATTAAGTTCATTTTGCATTCGTGTCATTTGTAATCCATCACATGAAATGAATCAGAATAATTGGATTTTAATTTGGTTTTATACAGTCGTTATTTTGACTTTCAAATTAATTATTTTCTATTCTTGATTTATATGCTTCACATTGAATTGGATTTGCATCTAAAAGGTGAAATTGAAGTTGTCCTGTCAATTAGAAAAATTAGAAACTGAATAATTATATCCAACTAACAATACATTTTAGAACTTAATATCTTGTATTTATTTTTAATATTTAAGCTTCGTATTGTCAGATACATTCATTTAAAAAAAGTTTCAAAAATTTTACTTATATTTCTGTTGTTGATACTAATCCCGCCCTGGGGAAGGAAAGCCAACACCAGGTCAGAAAGACCCCGTCACAAACGACGTCCATAACTAAGGGTAATGCAGATTCACTTTTTAGCGAGGAATCACGAGGGTTGAAGATTGCCTAATCTTCAAGACAACGCTCTTACGGTCATATTAGTTCAAGACCTACTGTTTGAAGTGAATACGGAAAAACTACAAATATCCATGGCACCGCCGAGACTGGACCCCGAAACCTGTGGCACCGTGCGACACAGCGCTAGACACTCGGCTATTCAGGCCCAACTTATACTTCTTCAATGGCGCAGCACCCTCATGGTTGGTCAAGGCCGTCTGCCTGCTGCCTGATTTCGTGAGAGGAGGACGACCTGACAGAATTAAATGCCAACCAATCGATCACTCACCATAAGGCGTCATTTCTTACACTACATAAAATAACTGATCCTAGGCCATTAAAGTTAAACGACAGAAATGGTTAATTGCCACATACCCAATAACGTTATAAGACGGAAGCTAAACTAATTTGTGTATATTTGAATGCAATACACTGATTTACACACCATTTACTATTTGCGTATGCTGCGAAATTTATTATGAAAAACTTAACTTATTATTAAACTTATCTATGTGCTTATTTTTGCCATGCAATCGCAATTTTCCTAATTTTTTAGAAACCAAATTACTTAAGCAATTTAATTACCATTTTTGATATTTACTATCAGTAGAGTTAAGTTTAAAAAGATCACTTACATTGTTAATACTCTAAATGATATTGTATGACACTGTTAACTTGTAGTATTAGAAAGTGTTAAAACATGTATTAAAACCTAGAATAAATTATCCCAGCCGAATAAAGTTAAACGACAGGATTGGTGAATGGTCACATATCCAATAACGTTAAAAAAAGACAGAAGCTACACTTATTTGTGTATATTTGAATGCAATACTCTAATTTACACGCTATTTACTATTTAAGTATGCTGCGAAATTTGCTATGAAAATTTACTAATTTTTGCTGTTTAATCGCAATTTTCTAATTTTTTTCCTTATTGTTTTTTGGAAACCAGTCTACTAAGCTATTTAATTTCCATTTTTGATATTTACAATCAGTACAATTAAAATTAAAAATATTACTTACAATGTAAATACTCTAAATAATATTCTGTATCATCGCTAACTTTAAGTAGTCAATTTAGAAAGTATTAAAAAATATGTGGTCACAAGAGCTTGTGAAAAACGATCTGCATTTTCTATATGCACATTAAATAAACAGCGATTTCAAATAAACATCTTAAGCTGTGCAAACAACTTCTCCAAAAGTAATCAACGCTTACTCGCTGAGTTTTTGCACGCACCAGTGCGCCAGGCACCGAACTGGTAATCCAGTAATAAACGTCGCAATGGCTTCTTTAAAGAGTTACTTGTTTAATAAACATCCTCACTTACTGGCCTTTTTAAAACCCGAATAAACTTCACACTGACAGCGAAATTAGTTTTTAACGAGGATTCCTCTGACCGAAATTCCGCCGCCATCAAACGTTATTATTTTCGGCGAGATGGAAAAAAAAAAAAAGAGGTTTTTATGCTTGCTTTAATGTGCAACAAGAAAAATAAACAAGATTTTTCCCCATCTTTTTCTCATTTGTTGATATATGGTTTTGTTGGTAAAAGTTCATTGGAATGGAAATTCCAGATAGGAATGGAATTAAATGTGTGAATTTAAGTGTAGAAGCGAAGATGTTGAACATCTGTTGAAATGGTGCAATTTCTGTGTTGAAATAGAGAAATTTTTATAACCAAAATGCTACGCAGTTTTAGATCGTAGAAATATTTCTTTCATTTTTCAATTTTTTTTAATTATGAAGATAGAAATAAATAAGTACAATAGATTTCTACTATATAAACGTATGTTAAAATTGTAGATTTTCTAAGTCACATTAAAACCAGAGTAAAAATAAATTCAAAAATAAGTTTAATAGATATAAATTCTGGAAAGCTATTTAAAGTCTTGTGACTTTTTTTCTTTTCAGGTGTTTTATTTTTAATAGTGGTAGCTTAAATAATATATAAGAAAAAATAAATATAGTAATTTCTGTTTGAGTTCTGCATTGAATATCGAAATAAAATTAATTTTAAATTTTAAAAAAGATATATACAAACGTAAGTTACGTTAATTACAATTACAAACGTTATTAAGATGTTTAGAAATTTTTGAATGATAACTGTAAAAGTTACAGTAGGTAACTAGATTACTGTAAAAATTATATTGTTCAGATTATGGTAAAAAAAAAAAAATCAATTACTTTTAATTATAATAAAATTTCAGGTTAAAAATAGAATATAAAACCATAAATATGTTTTTAAAATACTAAAATCGTCACATAATTAAATTATTATTATTTTTTAATGTAAGAATGCCTATCATGCAAATAAAAGATTAGATTTATGCGAAACTATAAATTTTATTTCAAAGAAAAGGAGAAAATTATACTTATTTTTAATATTAAATGAGATTATAAATCCTTATAAATGGAACACAAATCTGATAATACATTAACACAATGAAATATAAGTCGATTAACACAAATGAAGCACAAGGCGTTTATCGCAAATCAAACACAAGCCGATTAACACAAATGAAGCACAAGGCGTTTATCGCAAATCAAACACAAACCGATTAACTGAATAACACAAGCTGATTAACACAAATGAAGCAAAGGCATTTATCGCAAATCAAATGTAGCATTAACAGCAATTGTCGCAAATCAAATACAAGGCAAGCATGTACATCTAAATCAACAACAAACAAAATCAATTTATCGCCAAATCAAACACAAGGCTAAAAAGAGTGTTAAAGTGACAGTTACCGATTTTATAGTGCACCATAAATTATGCATATTATTCAACAATCAATGCAGGTTTCAATCGCAGTAGAAGCATTGGATTAATTTGTAAAAAGAAATTTTTATACTAAAGCCTTGAAAAATAAATAATCCATGTAAGAAACAGTTTATTGTCATCAAAACTCATATCGTATTGAAAATAGTTTTCTATCAAAATAATCAAAGTTGACAACTTGCAAAATTTTGAGATTCGTTTTATTTCAAACGACAAGGATGGAAAAAAATTCTAACATTCTGAGAACGTTTTATTAATAATATTTCTAGAACGTTTTGACAGCAGCATTCTTGTAGCATTCAACATTTTAAAAAAATTTCATTTTTCAGTATTTACAAAAGTGATTCCGCAATAAACATTTTCTATTTCGCTTTTAAAAATTTTGTTGCCCATTTGGACATTTACATCAACATATGGAATAAAAAATTCTGAGTAAGTGACAGTTGAACAGAAAGACACCTTAAAGCTGACAAGAGCTGTAATTCTTGAAAGAGAAATAAAACTGAGCATAAATAGAAAGGGAAAGGACTGACATAAAATAGAAATTATTTTAGATGTTTGGGCTAGTGTTTGACAACGGAATCTGATAATGTCATATTTTCATTCGCAATATGTCATGATGACACACTTTGTGAGATTTGAATAATAATTTTTTTAATTCATTAGTAATTTTTAAACTTGCACTTAAATATGAATCTTTTACAATTTGTTTAAAAATATTTTTTATCAAATTATTAGATTTTTTGCCTTTTACAATAGGCCATCAATTTTTTATAACATTATTTTAAAATATTTAATATATTTCATCAATATTATTAGAATTTTTTGCTGATTTTTTCATCATATTTTTGCAAAGACACATTAGTGTTATCTATATCTACTCATTTGTAGTAATTTATTAAAACTTATGCCGAAAGAGTAAAATGCATACTAAAACGTTTTGACTAAAGTGTCTAAAATATATTTTGTGCTGACTAAAGAAAAGGTGTATACTAAAATGAAGATACTAAAACGTAATTAGAAGTGACTAAAAAGTATATTAAAACATATGCCGATAAAATGACTAAAACGTATGATTAGTAAAGTGACTAAAAGTATACTAAAACAGATGCCGACTAAATAAAAACGACTAAAGTTAAAACGTATGATTACTAAAGACACAAAAACAGACGTAAATCAAATAGTCTGTTGTTAAAACGCATACTAAAACATATGACGATTAAAGTAAAAACTCCACTAATATCTGCTCCGTATTGATTTAGAAGCTGTAGCAATAAATTGACATATGATTTTTTGAAAAAAAATATGCCGATTTTTAAGTCAATTATGTTCTTTTATAATTAAAAAAATAAACGCCATTTTTAAAAATAAATACCTACCAAAGTGAAAAATTAAAACGAAACATAAATTTTAAACATATACCGATATTTTAGAACTAAAAAACGTATGCCTTGGAATTTATGATCCTACCTATAATGAATCTGTTATGCATTTATGAAACCAACATTAAAATTTAATAAATTTTAAGAAACCAATTTGATTTTAGTGTAAAAAATCTCTGTATATATGTTTTTCTATCTTCTTATTTTGTTTTTATTCTTTTATAATTTTTTAAAAATAACGTCTTTTAAAATAATTTTATAAACAAATGTAATATATCTTTTTACCCAAATGTGGTCAACACATTAACAAGTTGAAAATTAAAGTTTATAGGAAAGCATTGTGTAAAAAATGCCATATGCTTATTTCTTATAAAGTTTCCATTTTATTATTTAAATGTTCCATAAAGTTTATAGCTTATTTAAATGGAATATATTCTTTATTGTATGCAGTTAAAATTGCAATGGGAGGAATTACATACCGAATTTAAGATTGGACTCATATCATATTTATAACGTGTTGCTAAATAATGAGTTTTAAAATACGAAAGAAATTCAGAGAAATCCATTTAGCATTTGATTAAATATTATTTTTCTTATTTTCCATGTAAGAAATTTGAAGAAAATCAAGTTTTCATTAATAGCTTTAAAATGACTGTCCTTTGAAAATGATGCTCTCAAAATATAATGAATCGTTAATATTTAATTCTCCTCCTTTTAATTTAAAAATCAATGACGATTTTCTTCATCGCGTCATTTCAGAAAAATCTGCAGTCATTAAAGATGTTAGAGTTGTATGCAATCTTTAGTTAATGTGTGCTCTCGAAAATAAATGAATTCACGATCACTTGTTAATACTCTATATCTTCGATGTAATTAGCTTATAAATAAGTTATTCATTAAAATGATTGAAATTTAAATAAATGAGAGTTTCAGATAACTCCAATCAGGCATTTCTAAACGCATAAATGCCTCCTTATGTAGTTGTGCAGTCAGCATCTGTATATTATTGTCAAATAAGTCTTACTTTCCATTAAATGTTATCAAACTAAATATTATTTAATTAAATGAAACATTGAATTGATTATCCATTATTTTTGGATATTTTTTATACACTCAAGTAAGTTTATCAATGATTTTTTTCTTCTTTTAAATGGATTAATTAATATCAGAAATAAAAGGCAGATAATTAGAAAAAATAAAAGCTGTACCATACTTCGTAATGAATATTGTAAATTAAAGCTTTATTTCTTGTCAAAATTATATGTGATAAAAATTAACAGTCAAAATTCAGTTTTTTTTTTCTTATTACTATTTTTGTTGTTGTTATTGGTTTATTTTCATCCATTTCTCATGTTTTATGCTATTTCATCATTATTTTCCCATTCTTTTATAATGTTTTTTTCATTTTTTTTTATCATTATTTTTCATTATCTTTTTCTATATATGTTTTATATATTTTGTGCTTATTTTCTATTCTTTATTATTTTTTAATTTTTTTATAATTTTTTCTTCCTTTCTATAATTTTTTTTCATTGTTTATCATTATTTTTCTTTATCTTTTCTGTATATGTTTTATATTATTTTACTGTTATTTTCCATCCTTTTATAATATTTTTTATTATTATTTTTATCATTCTTTTTCATTCTTTAAAATTTTTTTCATTTTTTACCATTATTTTTTATTATCTTTTCTTTTCTATATATGTTTTATCCTATTATATCATTATTATCCATCCTTTTATAATATTTATTTATTTTTGAATCATTATTTTTCATTGTCTTTTCGTCAAAAATACAGACGAAATTCGTTAACCACTTCCCTACTGTTTGTCATCTCTATCATTTAATTTATTTTAATTATTTCTTTATTGAATATGGGAGAATGTTTCACATTTATTCACAGTGAAAGATCTTAATATTCATCACAAAACTCTTTTTTGTTCAGGTTATTTTAACATGTCAGACAACATTCATTACAGATGAACAAACGATCTCGAACGTTGACAAACGATTACGTATTGTTTAAATGGATGGAATTTAAAAATAGATAGAATTTTTTGTTATTTATATGTATTACAGACCGAGCTTCATACTAGCATACTTTTCTACTGCTGCATTGGATTGACATCTTTGAAAGTAGACTAAACAAGACCGGTTTTCATGAATAATTGCTTTTACCTTTAGGTTTGTGGCGCATTCAGAGTGTGGCTCGGTGGTCTACGGGTTTGATTCTCGCTTTGGGTGCGAGAGGTCCAGGGTTCAAATCCCGGCCGAACCCATATATTTTTAGTAGATTACCAATAATAGTTTGTATCGAAAATTCAAATCAGCTGTTACTGTATTAAAACTATTTGTAATAATTTATCACAAATTTATTTTTATTTTCGTTGGGTGTAATTAAGATTTTTTACTATCAGAGATTTTCTTAGCTATAAAAAACGTTTTTTAAAATTTAAAATATAGTTAATTAATAAAATCAGTTTGTTTCATTTAACAAATGCAATGCATAACCAACAAATGAAGTCCTCAATTTATCAACAAAAATTTATTTAAAAATTTATACAATAATAATTTTTTTTTTATAATTTATGTAATAGAACTAATTTTGTTATTGTTTTCAAAATTAATTTTCTTATTTTGTTTCCTTATTTTTTATTTCCTCCTAGTTATTTTTATTTTTATTTCCTCCTATTTTTTTCCACATTATTTTTATTTCTTCTATTTTGTTCCTCATTATGTTTATTCTCATTATTTTCACCTCACTTTTGATGCTATCAATCGATTTTTATTATTATTTACAATTTGAAAGCAATAATTTTGAATTCATGTTCATTTCTTTCAAAACTTTTATTCATTTGCAGAATTTTAAATTTTTACTCCTTTATAAACTTGTTTTATATTAATTATTTAAAAACCAAAAGGAATAATAAGAAAATTAATAACCACCAAAAAAATGAAAATCATAAAATCTGTATTTCATTTAATTCAAAAATTGTTATCATTGATTTAGGTTATTGCGATTCATTTTCTCTTACAGAACTGAATCAAATTTCATTTTTAGTATTGCTTATAAATTTAATACTTGAAACGAGCCCCCCATTCATTCATTTTATTTAATAAATTGCACAAAACGAGAGAATACTTTTTTTTTTTTTTTTATCATATACGTTAAATTTAACTACTTATAATTAAAACAAGTAGAAAGAAATTGCCTAGACTTAAATAAATTAAATTTATTATTCGTCAAACATTAAGTAGAGTCAGTTAATTGTAATAAAAAATAAATGCTAAATAAAAAATTGGTTAATTATAAATTTTATGCATTACATATTTTTAATTATGAACATTTAATTCATTTAGAAAACTCAAATCAATAAAAAAAAAAGTATATATTTGTATAAAAATATATATAACTTGGTAACAATACAGTAAATAACGCTTTGCCATAATGCTTACAAAATAAAAAAATTATGATCAAATTATTACTGATTATTGGTAGTGAACAAATTATTGATTATTATTTTTACGTTAAAGATGTGGTGATTAACATTTTAATTATATAATTTTTATTAGAAATTGTTTATTAGATTTTAAAATTCATAGAATTGATTAATAAATTTTGATAATTGAAATTATTTTGACAGTTTATAAATTTATTAATAAATTTTGACAGTTTATAATTTATAAATGTTATTATATAAATAATATGCTAAAATATTTAAAACTATTAGTCGCTTTTTGCATAAATCGCAATTCTAAATATGTTGTTGTTACTAATCCTTAGTGCAGGACAGGGAGCCCATGAATTGTCTACTTATGGATGGAGAGAAAAGGGGCAGCTTCTGCTGTGATGGAGCACCTGTAGGTAGAGTCTCTGAAGCTTGGCTCCGAGGAGGAGGGGACAATGCCTTCCGGAGAACTTTAAGGAGGAGATAACCTCATTTGCATATCATATGGGAGAAAACTCACATCAGGAGAACTGACTAACGAGGCAAGATGCTGAACCTCACACACGCCATCAAGTCTGTTCGTGTTTTTGAAACAGTGTCTACAACAATGCCGACATCGGACTGGCCCTCAGCCTAATGCTCACCAGAGGCGCATGTTATCACTGAGGCAAAAGCATTGATTTCAAGTTTTGGGTCTGGAGTCCGGCAGTGTCATGGGTGTTTGTAGTCTCGCCGATGATCACAGTCTAATATGTTTTGTTTGTAGTGCTGATAACCCTCCTTTAATGTCTTTTTCTCTGGTTTAGTCAGACTGTGGGTTCTCCATCTCAACGGGCTGACCCTTTCTGTAAAAAGTTCCACGAGACCTCACTGGTTCATTGATTTGTCAGATGTCTCTTTAACAAGTAGGATAAGAAATCAATAAGATTCAATATATATATATTTGATTTTTTACTCCATATTTAATGCAAAATGATATATATTTTTCTTCATTTTTTTAAATATTCTTTAAAATTTTGAGTTTTCCAATCTTATTCTTCAAATACTTTCCATCTAAATACAAACCCGAATCTATGATTTTAAGATAAACCTATAGATGTCATTAAACATTCTTTATTTAAATTTCGATAAATTTAATTTTTCGAATTATTTTAGTTAAAATTAAAATAATATTATATTCCTAATTCATTAAAAAATTTCCAAAATTATATTTTTTTTAAATTCCTCACCTAATTTTGGAGGTTCTAAAAATGGAAAAAATATTTAGACTTCCAGTTGGTATATTTTAGTTCTACGCCGCTAATTTCAATGGATAGAAGATTTATTGTGTTTCGTAAATAATTTTATCATGATTCTCCGAGTGCATCCTTGCATTATAAATTGCTTTCTATCTCATCAATAGTGTTCTCGAGACACCCTTTTAATTTGCATGCCACTGGAACAAAGAAATAAAGACGCAAAAAAAATGCGCCAATCATTGTTCACTTCGCATAAATGAAACACACTCTCATCCATTTCTGAGAAATAAAAAGAAAGGCGCATACCTATACTGGATGGAAACAAAAGTAAAGTATGCATTGATAACTCACCTTTCTTTTATGGAAAAGTAATTATTCTTCGAACGGGGAAGGAGAGGCAACCAAAGCAACCAATCATCAGAAGCCATCCATGTCACGTGGCACGGAATGCCGAGCGGAAGACAAAGAATCGTTTGAAAATGATGATGATGCTACAAACTGGAACCTTCTGGGTTCGATAGAGGAATTTTCATTTTTTTCATTGTACCTTTTTCTTCTAAAACTTTTAAAATGAATTTTTACTCATTTTCTGATCTGTAGCAAAATTAAAAGTTGGAAAAATTTCTGTCTCTAAAAAATTTTATTATTGTAAACAGCTTAATACTTATTCATAATGAATTCATATTTTAAATTTGCTAAATATTCACTTGAGAATTACAATTTGCATGAATTAAGACTCCCAGTTGTGTAATTTTTAAATTAAAGTTTTACATGCAAATATTCCATTTATACATATTATCAGGTTTGTGTAGTGATAAAACCTATAAGATCAAAGACTGATTGTTTCAAGAAAATGTAAAATTTATTATTTGCTAAGTATTCTCATTTGTTACTTTTAATGTATACAACATGCTTTGTATGCATGTTTAAATAAATAATTATTTATAAAATTTTAATATTTTATGAATTTTAAGAAACCATGATTTTTGTAATACACGAGATCATTCTTATTTGTACACTATTTGCGTTGTTATTGCTGTTGTCTGAAATTTAATAATTTGAAATATATATATATATGTTTACCAAAGGCATTTGCAACTGCAAGGAAGTAAGAATGGCAGTCTGATCCCGACTTCTGACATTCTTCGCCAAAAGAATCTGCAATTTTATTGAATTCAAATCCTGAGTAGGTATCCATTGTGGGATAAATTCTGTGCAAGCAGTGGATTTGTTCTAAAAGAATATAATGTTCAAGATCATGCCTGAGAAACCTTTATTAAAAGGTGCTGTAAAAGGCAGACCGTGAGTCAGTGAAAGATAGTAAATTCCATTCATTTGTTGGGATGGAGATAGACTCAGATAGGCCTCAGGTGCCTTTTTGAATGACCAGCAGCTCTCCTGTGAAGTTAACATCTAAAAGGCTATACTGCAATAGTTTAGCTGTACTTTCATTTATTAAAATGTTAGTAAATCATTTTTAATTGTACTTTCCTTTATTAAAATGTAATAAATAAATATTTAGGCATATCACCTTTTTTATGACACCCCATAAGTAATTTTTATTGATGTGATTTCGTATATATATTATTGATGTCATCATACTAACTTAATTACTGAATAATTTTTAAAATAAATTTTATAATGGGACAATAACATTTCTGTTTAAAAAATTCATATATATATAAAGAATTTAAAATGTTTTGATAAGAACAATATATTTAAATAGACGCAGACAAGTGTCAAAATCGTGAACATTCTACGCTAAAGATGAAAAATGGAATGGCAAATAACTGTATTATGAAGTTTTTGATATGAAGTTTCAGTTTCATCCCTGCTACATTCATTGCTTGTTTACTTTGAATTCAATATAGCGAAATATTTCAATTTCTATTGTCCATGAGGATATTAGCATAAAAATAAACAAAGATGACATTTTCATTTTTAAATCAGTAAAATATGAATAAGTATTGCGAAATTGCTTTCAGAAAGTGAGCAAAATTGTTAGAAAAAAAAAAAAAAAGCATTTCGTATATTTTCATAAGGGAGTTTAAGAATTTATTAAATAATTCTCCTAGCTTTTCCTACATATGAAAACTAAAAATTAAAAATAAAAATCGTAACTATTTGCTGCTAACTTTAATTTTTTCCCTTCCGACTTAGATGCTCAATTTACATGTAGAAAGCAACTTGATGCTTTCTCCGAAATATTGAACTTGAAACATGGCGCGGTGAAGCAGACATTTTCGCTGCAATTTCTGTTACTTTATTATTCTTATTTCATTTTGTCTCCGTCATTTTAAATATAATGTTACCTTTTCGATTCCCGCTTGCTCAATTCTGATATGTTATTTTTTTCGTTATAATTTAAGAAGTTTTATATGGCAACAAGTTTTTATTTCCCGTGAGTTTGAAATGGAAAATTCAGAGAGCATAGTTCATGTTTTATATTGGATATACTTCTGAAATTTCATATATCTTCGCTTGAAGACTCTGCATTCAAACTACAAAGGTATTATATTACATCTGTAAGATATTTTAAAAATTGTGAAAAATAATAATCGATATCCCAGAATTTATTTTTATTTAAATTACTTTCTGAATATCTTAACTTTTAACTTTTTTTTTTTTTTGTACATGCCCTTTATATACAGGAACTTTTATGAAAAGTTCTGTTATTCTGTTCTGTTATTTGAAACTATTTTTAAATTTTTAATGAAGGCACCCTAATTTATTTTTCAAATGACTTATTCCTTGGCGATGTACGTTTTAAAACAAATTGGTACACTAAATAAGTATTACAAGTTAAGAATACAATACATTTGATTGGAAATCTTTAACTCTGGATAAAAAAAATTATTATGAATGTTTTTAAAGACTAGAATTTTAATTGAAAAAAGTCAAAATGCTTGAATTTTAACTTAAGATTTTAGAGTAGTATATATTTTTATTTTTACAATATTATAACTAATATTTAAGCAGAATAAGTTATAATTTAGTAGGCGTATTTAAGCGTCTTGGACAACTAAAAATTTTCTAATGTTTTCTTAAGTTTTTTAATTAAAAACTGCTCATATTAACTAGCTGCATATTCGTAAGAAAGTCGTATATATTTCCAGTAATTGCGGTCTCATTTTTTTTCCTACGCGTTGATTAAATGTACTGTTCAA
>BPLR01000475.1:0-25305 GCA_021605095.1 Caerostris extrusa | reverse complement strand
TAACTAAATATAATAAAACACGTTAATACAAATAATTAGACACCCAAAATATAAAAATTGGTTGAATAGTTTGAGAGTTATGAATTTATACAAAGAAATACTATAATTAAACTTTAGCAAAATTCTGGCAAATAACGAACTTTTTCCTCCTTCTACTCGCGAGATGAATCCGCGGGCGAAAGGGTTGCCGTGAGGACCTTTCTTAAAACTAACACAAAAATTAAGAAATAATGACAATTCCTAAAACCAAACACGGCAAGAAAGAAAAACGCTTAACGTTTTAGGATGTCAAAAAAAAACAAAAAAATTTTGAATAGGAAAAAAGATACGAGCTCAGAAAGTGAAGACTCCAAAAATCTTGGTTACAAAACGGCTTTTCAACGTAAACACTAAACTTTGAAAAATTGTTAAAAAATAGTAAAAATCAAATTACGAAAAATAAAAGATACTGAATGAATCGGGATGCGATTCTCTTTAACTGTGAACGAGCCGTTTTGTTAAAATCCCAATATTTTAGAGATATTAAGTTATGATCACAAAGGTAGAAAGGAGGACATGTTCATAAAAATACACAGGCACAATTTAAGAATTAATAAAAAAATGGTAAAATAATAAAATACAGAAACACAAAATATATCAAAATAAAGATAAACGTACATAGATTCATAAAAAAATACCAAGAGGAGACTCACCAGGGCAGTTTTCGGCTTTTTAGCCTTGCATTATTTAGAAATCACTATCGCGAAGAAAAATAAATGAAGTGTGAGAAATGAATAATTTTGAAGGATAATGACTCAAAAATTCACTTTTTTTATGCACTGATCTTGGTAAACGTTGTGAAAAACACTTAGTAGCACTTTCCAGGCGGGTAAACACGCCTTAAAACAAAAATAACTTTGTTGAAAATAGCGAAGATCTTCCTCGGCGATCGGAGGAAATTCACCGTGAGTTGGCCGATGAGGATGCCGCTTAAGCGGGGAACTCGTTCGGAGGGGTCCTTAGTGATGCGTACTGCGGAGCTCTCACAAACACGTCTTACTACTTCAGCTGTCAGGAACGCACTAAATCCAACGCTTGGCGAATTCTGTTTCGCAATGATAGGAAGAGCCGACATCGAAGGATCAAAAAAGCGACGTCGCTATGAACGCTTGGCCGCCACAAGCCAGTTATCCCTGTGGTATTTTTTTTTAAACCTTTTGCCGACCGTGTCCGGGAGGGAGGTCCTGGAGATCATTCATAACGCAACTCTTATTAGACTAGAAGATATATAAATTCGATATATCAATTTTATGATATTCGAATAATTAATTGCCTGGACCTCCCAGTTGCTTCGAGTAGGGTGAAGAAAACTTCTGCAATTTCCCTGAAGTAATTGTAATAATCTCCAACGGTTCATTGGAGATGGTTGGTTCGTTATGTGCTTGCCTCCGATTTATTATGTGTTAATTACATCTATTACTTGCATTTTTTTTTAACACATGCAAATAACGTCTCGAAACGGCCGTTTACTGTTTTCCACGATGGCATTTTTTAGAGGATTTACCGTTCCGTGATTCAGCGCAGACGTAACGAAAACCCAATTTTCTGGCTTTTGCCTTCGGATCCGCATAAAGGGCATGCTGACAGATAAGTTGGAATTGAACCCACTTCCTGCATGAACTTTATTGCCGTTTCCACCGTGGCAAGGATGTACCACGTGATGATATGGATGATGAAGCCTTGGAGAGCTGGATGCATTCAAATGTATTAAATTAATTCTGATATTAAATGTATTGAATTGATGAACTCAATTAAAACAAATTAATTTACACTTGATTTAAGTATAAAAGCTGACATAAACTGAATGAATAAAATAGCATTATTAAGTTTCATTTCAATAAAAAACGATAAAATTGACTAATATAACACTACATTTTACTATCTTTTCCGAAATAAAGTATTTTACATATGATTACTTTCCAGTAGTAGATTTACTAAGATGTTACACGTGATATATATACCTCATAATTACGAATTATATAATAAAAAGAAATAAAAAACTAAGCATGATACGTTTTTCTAGCATTTATGACATAATGAAGATAACAGATATTTTTAGAATTACATAGCTTATCTTAATAGACGCTAGAGGATGAAAATGTCAATTCAATTTTGTGTAACTAAAGTAATTAAAATTATTTAACTTAAGCTTAAAATAATTAATAAATAAAATGTATATTAGGAGGTATTAAACTCACTTGGTCTGTGGATTATTCAACACGAAAGGAAAAGAGCTACAGAAAAAACACTTGAGAACTCAAAAGAGAATGAATGTTTGTCCAATTTCAAGCTTTGACCTATGTGCTGTAATTTCACGGCACATTTTACCTATTGTATCTTCTTAATCATTTATTTTTAATGATGACCCACTGCTTTTAGTTTTATTGTCCATGTATACAATTTTAAAATCGTTCGACAAATATAGTTTTCACATAGTGTCACATGTAAGTCATAACGAAATGTTCTACTACTACTTTTTTTTGTTGCTGCTAACCATTCTAATCTTTTTTTCTAAATTTTTCCAATTTCTTTCTTTTTCTTTGATTTTTGTTACTTTTAAGCATGGATTCACATGGCAATCTTCAGCTTTGCAAGGATTGGGATGTTTAAGGAAGAAACTGAAAAGCGCCCTTAAAGCGGAATTTTCCGCGAAAACGGAAACTCGGATTTTAGACAAGTGGAAGTTTTAAGTCCGGTACTCTCTCTTTTAGTGGTCGGGACTGAGGAACACCCTAGTCCGAAGCCATCCTGTAGGAAAATCTGGGCATAAGTGGCCGGTCGTAATTGGAAATCTGTGGTGGGGCCACACAGAAAACTATAGAAAGCATGAAGAAATTGGGGCTCGTGACAGATGGCAGGCCTTGACCAAGGTAGCGACGGGTGGGAAAAGTCAACAGCTCGTATCTGCGACGTAAAAAGGCGATTTGCCGAATTAACAAAAATAAACTAGCAGAACTTGTTCTCGATGGTGAAGGTGCGAAAGTCTCCCCTGACATGAAATTCGCCTTTAGGCACTGCAACTCACTTTTGAATCGACAAATAATCTATGTGGCCAACTCCAATTTGTAAGTGACGAAGCGAGTCAACCACCCAAACCACTGACCAAGAGGTCCTGGTCAAGAGATGCTGTATTAAAGGTGCAGCTGGACCGGATGGGTTACGCCCTGGGATCTAAGAGGTCGATAATTGTAGGGAATCTTCTCCGCCTCTTCACGGGCAAACGAATTGCAACAGGGCACTTTTCCACTGGTATTACAGAGAATGTCTTTTGCCCCCCCCGGGCTTTTCATTCGGTTTGGCTCGTCCACCTACGTGTCATGCACATGTACTAGGAAATCTTCCGGTACCTCTATTGAAATGCGAACACTAGCCTCCAAATAGGTGGCGCCCCCAGGGGCACATCTTCTTTAAATGTGTACGGGTGTCACGACCCCGGGATTCCCAGTGATCTTTTCCTTCATCCTTTTGTCTTCTTTTTTCCTTTCCATCGTCTAGAACACAGATCTCACTATTATCTCATGTTATTATGTCTCCTCACCGTCATGCATTTGTCATACTTTTTGTCTGATTTCATATTTCGTGCTCACTCAATCCCTTTCGTCATTTCTTTGTTATTTACGTGATTACTTAAAATTCTTTGTTTTTCGGTTGTATTGTTTGATTAATGTTTATTTTCCTTCATTTTATTCATATATATTTGATTTCACCACCTATGTCAGTTGTCTGACTCACGTGTTTGCCGTGCATGGCGACCCGTGTCCCAGGAAAAGAGGATCCTGGGGATTGAGTCCAGCTAGAGTTGCGACTCTGGTGTGGGCAACACATTCCTTTGGTCTCCACTTCTGATAGACGGACGGCACACCTCAGTATCCGGGTGTGTCAATCGGCTCGCAATTACTAGTCAAAAGTGCCTGGAATTGCTCTGGATTCAAGGGATGGGTCATTTCTTGGGCATCTCGTTAAGGGTGGAGGTCGTTCCGGGAGTGGCTCTGACCGTATAGGTCCTGGTTAACACTAAGACAGGGATCTGCTTTCCCTAGTAGGGCTCCATGGTGGGCGGTGTGATCTGGGATCCGAATAGTTTTTCGTTTTGCTTTATGGATACTTTATCTGA
This sequence comes from Caerostris extrusa, assembly GCA_021605095.1. Classification (NCBI taxonomy): domain Eukaryota; kingdom Metazoa; phylum Arthropoda; class Arachnida; order Araneae; family Araneidae; genus Caerostris; species Caerostris extrusa. The sequence goes on along the minus strand of BPLR01000475.1, from coordinate 21,152 downwards.
AACTTCGTGCCATGGCGAAGGCCTAAATTCGCCATCATCAAATATCTCATCTGACAAAACATCAAAAATACCATATCATGAATGGGTCTCTCAATTCGCTACATTCTCATTTTATCTGCCCCTAACAATGAATTTAACACGACTTCGCCATTTAAAATACAAAAGGGTTTGCAGGCCATAGGCGGCGACCTTAAAACAGTAAAAAAACTTAAATCCGGGGATCTCCTTATCGAAACATATACCCCGTCTCAATCAAAATTGTTCTTATGCACTAGCTGTTTTCTGGATTTCCTATTAAAGTAGAAGTCCTTAAAACATTAAATTATTGCGAAGGTGTAATTTCCGAACCAGATCTGCAACATGTCTTTCTGAATGAAATCGTCTCCAAATTAAGTTCCCAAGGTGTCTCTCCTCAGCTCGCAGTATAATCATTAAAAAGGCTTTGATGCTATCACCACAAAACACATAATCCTGAAATTTTACGGATCCGTCCTATCAAAACCATTAAAGCCGGGTATCTTAATTGCTCCGTACGACATTACCTTCCAAACCCTATACGCTGTTTTAATTGTCAGAAATTCGGACATTCTCAAAACGCTTGCCGAGGAAAACAAACCTGTTCAAATTGTGCAATTGCCGGTCATACTTATCAAGATTGTCGTGCAGAACCTAAATGTGTAAATTGTCCACAATCTCATCCCTCGAATTCTAAATCCTGTCCTCAGTGAAAACAAGAAAAACAAATTCAAGAAATCAAGATTATTCGGAAAATATATCCTGAAGCGAAAAATCGTACTTCAACAATCTTCTACCTCGTATGCCGCAGTCACCAAAAGTAATCTCGCATCAACTCTACACAAAGTTAAATCAACCTGTTCTGTATCAATCATGACCGATAGCAATATAACCCACCACTTAAAAAGCTGAATCCTCTTTTATAAACCAAAACCCAAATCTACGGATTCTATTACATCTGCTAATTTAATATCTGTTCCATCTTCATCAATTCAGTTTTTCCTCTAAAACAGTTCGTCCATAGACTAATCCATCCTGTTTTAAAATTCAGCAAGAAGCAAGTAGATTTCTCCACATCAAACAAATAGGTAGTTCAATCTAAAAAAACCCGACTGATAATCTCATCGGAAAACCTCAAACAATAGACACCTTGAAAAGAATTCTAAACAGACCTTGCTGAATTTTCAAAGACATTAAAACGCCAGGCCGAAGCCATCCGTCAGCTGATGAGTGGTGCTGCACAGCAACCCCAACCCAAGACGATCACAACCCCAGGCCCACGCACCTTGCACACGCGCTGCCCGAGCAAACATCAGCGCTACGCCCCCACACATGGGTTGCTTTATTACTAAATCAAAAGTTACATTGAATACATACAGAATGTTAAGGTATAAACAACAAGAAGTGCACAAAATATATACAATAATACAAAAAGAAAAAGGGAAAAAAAATGTAACTTGGTGATACAGTTCATATGCAACATAGTTCTTCTGTAACCTATTCCCAAAAGTGGTGCACTCGGGTCACTGCGTATTGTCTTCCTGCATAAAGGCTTGCAATTTTTCCTTCATGATACACTCCATGCCTGTCCATCAGTAGGACGGAAAGAAAACAAGAAAAATACAAAATAGATGATTTACTGTACAAAAGAAGAACTTGTGAGACTTAACAAGAAAGAGAACAAAAACAAATAAACAAAAGATTATTTGTTTAGAACAAACTGTCTTTTTTTTTTTTTTTTTTTTTTTTTTAGGTGTTTTCCAAATTTTGTTGTAGTCTCTTCTGTAGGATTACTTTAACTATTGATCTTACTTTGTTAAAATTTAAGAGCTGTCTAATTGGTAATTCAAGATAGTTAGAGGAAAATTTTCCCGATCCTTGCTGAAAAACTTTACATTCATAAATAAGATGATATCTTGTCTCTTCCGCAATGCCACATTGGCATAAGGTGGACTTAGAGAAAAATCTTGACTGATAGGCTGCAAAAACTCCATGTGATGTAAAGATTTGGTTTATGAAGAAATCACCACATATTCTATTTCTGTTAATTTTGGGAAAATTTCATGTAGAGCTCTAGCTTTTGTGGACTGAGTCCAATTTTGCTGCCAGGTGTTATTTATATTCTTATTTAAGAATTTTTTTATTTGAGAAAGTTTAAATTTAACTTTTACATCGATTTGGTCTTTAAGGGTTGCCTCCTTGGCATATCTATCTGCATATTCGTTGCCTTTAAGCCCCTCATGAGCTTTTACCCATTCAAGTTTTATGTTATTATTCAGATGTATTATCATCTCTTTTAGATCATATATTTTTTTTCAGCTTTATTATTAACATTGTTCAAGGCTTCTAATACGGATTTAGAGTCTGATACTATTATAGTATTTTGTAAATTATTTGTCTTGATGTATTGTACTGCTCTTTCGATTGCCATCATTTCTGCCGAAAAGATCGCTTATCCTAAATAATTCTCTGTAATGTTCTTGTTCATTTAAAAATGAACAAAAGCAAAACCAGTCTTATTATCTCTTTTCCAACCGTCTGTAAAAAAATTGTGTTATCATAGTTATTTGAAAATTCTTGATAGGAAATCTGAAATGCCTTCCATGGAGGTTTTATAGATGGAGCATCCTCCAAATCCCCCGCAAGCAAGATTTTATCTTCAATAATAAGTTGTTCATTTGAAATTTTTAATTTATGAAGATTTTGAAGATTTCGAAGTTTAATATTAAGAGGTGGGATACCTGCAAGAACATTAATAGCCTCGGTGGAGACGGTTTTATATACCTTGGTTACATTTAATAGTGCTATTCGCTGTAGTTGATTGATCTTTATATCTTGCCTAATTGTTCCCTTGAACCACACCTCATGACCATACGTAATTATTTTTTCCAAAACTTTTTCATATTCTTTTTTCTTACTTTGGGGTCCGAGACCCCAAGTGGCTCTACAAAATCTGTTCAATTTATGTTGAACTTTATTAATTTTATCCTTAATGTAATTAATGTGTGGAGTCCAGGCTAACTTATTATCCATGATTATTCCTAAATATTTTAATTCAGTTGAGTATCTAATTTTCTGATTTTCAATTTTTAGAGAAGGAATATGTGAAAACCTTCTATTTGAAACTATGATATAGCTACTTTTACCAAGATTAATTTGTAGATTGTTTTCTTTAGTCCATCTGTTTTTTACAATATTTAAAGGGCCCACGCTACTGTCCTTAAATAAATAAGTTGCCTTCTCTTTCATCATGATAACCAGATCGTCAGCAAAAGCCTGAATATAAACATTATTTCCAAAATCAATTTCTAAGAGATCATTTACGAAAATGCTCCAAAAGGGTTGGCCCCAAACAGGAACCCTGAGGAACTCCCATATTATAAATAAAATTTTTGTCATTTCTTGTAATAGATCTATCTGAGAAAAATCAAATTAGATTCTAACCAAATATGGAGGCAGAGGAAGTCTGTTTATTTTTTCCTTTAAGATATTCCAATCTATTGAATTAAATGTGTTTTTTGATGTCTATAGAAACCAAACAAGTAAAATCGTTTTGAGTATTAGTTTCAGTTATATAATTGATGATATTTTTGAGTGGCCGTAACTGTAGATTTATATTTTCTGAAGCCAAATTGCTTCGAGCTGAAAAAATTTCTTGTTTCTAAGTAGTAGGTAATTCGATTTGCTATGATTTTGTCCAACAGTTTTCCCCATGTTGAGAGGGGAGACAAATAGGTCTGTAATGCGAAGGGTCTGTTAAGTTTTCCCCGACTTTGGAATAAGGATGACCCTGGCATTCTTCCAAGGAACGGAAATTTGCCATTCTTAAGTAAAAATTGAAGAAAGAAATAAACCAGATTTTATTTGCATAATAAATTTCTTTTATAATTTCACCAGGGATATTATCTATCCCTGGGGATTTGTTAGGCTTGATATTTCCCAACGCCATCTCGATTTCATTGCCGCCAATTGGTATAAAATTCAAATTGTCCTGAGGAATTGGTACAACATTTCCTCCGTATGATGTAAAGGGAAAATGATATTCCAAGATAAATTGTATAGTATCTTCAATAGAAGATGTAACAGTGTTATCCCTTTTAACTATTGGGACAAAAGCTGAAGGCATTTTTATTTTATTTGTAAGAATTTTAAAATTGTTACCAAAGATATTATTTGTAGTTATTTTTCCAATAAAATCCTTGAAACATCTTCGTTTACACTGTAAGATATATTTTTTGTAAAGAGCTTGTTGTTTTTTAAAATGTTGCTTCCTAATTTTTCTTTTTCTTCATCTTTCTCCTTTTGGAATAATCTTCGTAAAGATCTGGTTTTAGACCTCTCAGCTCTTAGCTGTGGGATCCACCACAGCATTTCTATTATTTGTTTTCTTTTTTTTAGCCTTTGAGAATTTATAGCGGTTTTAAATATGTTTTTTGAAGATCAATCACAAGGTGGTCAATATTCACCCTGTTAAAATCCGTACATTTCTTTGAATAGTCATATAAGAGATTAGATAAGTTCAATTTTAAAGTAAGCCAATTGATCATTTTTAGATTTATTCCAAGATCTTTGTAAACTGTATCTATATCAAAAGACCATGTGATGTTAACCAAGTTGTGATCACTATTTGTTATTTCATCTTGGACCTCGATCACAAGACTATTCTCTCCAAAAATATTGCTGACAATGTCAATCCAGCCATCGCCCCTTGATGAACAAAAAGTTGGAGGAGAAGCTGGGTTGTTTTCTATATTGAACTCATTTCCACTACAAAAATCAAGAAGCTTTTGACCTCTAGGGTCGAGGTTTCTTTGACTCCATACCCTTGACTTAGCGTTAAAGTCTCCACATACCAAAATTCTTTTCGCTGGATAATTTTGTGTATATTGTTGTAGAATGAAGAGATTTTCTTCAATATTCTCGCTGGGAGAACAATATACGGAGATTAAAATAAAAGTATTTCCCTTAAGGGATGTCTCCATAATAACCATATCTCTATTTATAAGAATTTTTAGTATTTGAGAAGAATGTTTTAACAGAATAGCAGCTCTGGGACAATTATCCCCTGCAAAAACATTATAAGAGAGAGGAATATTGATTATTTTTGAACCATATGAATACGGTTCATTCAAGGAATAAAAATCAAAGTCGTTGTTTACTATGTGCTGATTAAGTTGTGCCATAGCAGCTATTGAGTTTCCCAAATTGATGTGTGCACCTTTAATATTTTCTATTGAATTAAGATCCATAATTAATTTTAGCGATAAGTAAGGATCTTTCTTTTTCAAGTATCTTACAATTTTTATCCATACAGCTATGGTTAATTTTGAATTTTGAGTTATATTTCAAATTGTGATCGTGGCAGTTGATGCAACGGGCCTGTGTGGTACAATTTCTCCAGTTGTGATCTTCCTGACCACAATTTGTGCATATGTCCTTATCTTTCTTGCAGTATTTGGCAATATGGCCATATCTGCCGCATTTGAAGCAATGCGTGGGTCTTATATATTCCTTGAAGCTGACCCTCTCCCCATCCGAGAGCTATCCTCTTCACTGCCATTACTTTTTTGAAGAGGCAAGGGTTAATTTCAACTATCCAATTTACTCCTCGTTTGGAGTTGAAGTGGTGCTCGATATGGAAGTCTTCCTTCCCATGCCCAACTTCAGAGAATTGAGAGTGAAGATCTTCCAGTAATTTTTCACCGCTGGTGTCCTGTGAAACATCAAAGCAGATAATTTGTGGTTTCTTAAGATCAGGTTTTAGAATGTCAAAGTTTTTGGCAAGGTCATCTTGCAGCTTGAATTCCTGGATCAGTTTATCCAGGTCTGTTTCTGTCTCAGTTTCTATTATTATCCCTCCATTCCGTATGTTGCGCACTTGTTTAACGCCTATTTTGAGGGTTCTGATATCCAGTTTGGCCTGGACCGTCTTTCGAGTATCAATGGATGAACAGTTTTCTGCTTTTGGCTTCACAGTTGTTACATGCTTCTTTATGATCTTAGTCTTTGTTGTCCCTTTACTACGCTCTGTTGTAGTCGGCTTTTTGAGACTATCTGCATAGGAGGTAGATGGTGGTGGATTGGCCTTTGGGGGAATCATACTGATGTCCTTTTTGGAGCAGGAAACTTCCTATCAAGCTCCTTTGCCACAGCATTTTTAATCATAGCCTGCTGCGTGTTGTTGCTCTCAGCAAAGTATTGTTCCATCGCCTGGACTCTACCCTCCAGTTGGGAAATATATGTATTTTTGCTGGCTACTATCTTAACGATAGCCAGCGCGTTGACGCGTAGAACCTTTTTAAGCTTTTTTTCTTAATGTCTTTAGCATCAGTATTTTCAAGTATCTTATTATAAAACGTTAAAGCTTGGATCATACTTTCGCAGTCTAATTCTAGGTGTTTATCGGTCAAAATGTCTGAATTATCCGCCTCATTGGGCGAGATGGATGTGTCTAGCACAGACTCTTCTGCCATATTTGAAGAAAGTGTAACAGTTTTAAACACACACAAGAGGAAAGAAGAGTTCACTGAAGTCAGTTGGATTACACCAAAAGTGAGTGGGAAGAACCAATGAAGGAAAAAGAAATAAATGAAGCAACAAAACCAACCCGGTGAGCTACCCCTCCACACATACCATAAATCTACTAGTACACAATTATTTACAAAATTAAAAATAAGAAAAATACATGAAGACACAGTATAATGGCACAATTCTTCTATACAAAACATAAAAAAAGGTAAAATTGGGTACATGGCGACACGATAAATGCAGCACAATAATCCAATAAAATTACAAACAGATAACTTATACAAAAAGAACGTAGAAAACTAAGGGAACCCATAAAGAATCTGAAAACTACCTCCCGTCAAGCGAAGAGACGAAAAATTCCCCCAAAGAAAGATGGCCCCATCTGAAAATTACCCCCAACCTGAAAGAAAATCTAGCATATGTGTCTGCGAAGAAAAAAGATGAGACCCGCTACCATTTGGTTTACGAGTGCAAGTTATGGACAGATTACAGACGGAAAGGCTTTCCAAAGGACTTTGCAGTGATGACCTTGAAACAACTTCTTCATCGTAAAGACTTCAGGAAGGCAATTACAGAAATCCTGAAGAAGCGACTTGAAATGGCTCTTGAAGAACGATAAAGCGACGTATGGCTCTACTGTATATATGTATATATTTTGTTCTTCTTTACATCTGTTTTTCTTACTTTCTTATCTTTCTTTTCTATTGTAAAAGCTGTTTATGCTTCAGGAGATTTACTCCTGCTTTTCTTTTTTGTATTTTTATGTGTGCTTGAAAAAAAAAAAAAGGTTAGTTGGTGGAGTTGACAAATCTTCCAGTCAATCAATAGGCTATTCAAAAATTTATCGTGTTTTTGGTCCTGGTTGGACCCATGGGATGGACGGATTGTGCGAACGGTATTTCAGGATGTTCTTGTTTTTTTATTGGTAGGGAAGTACGGTTTGGGATTGCTATCGTGATACCGATCTGATGTACCGTGTGCCTTAGGGCTGGACGGTCTAAAGTAATCTGGACTTACCCTAGGCCGGGATGCTACTAGAAAGGGGAGAATTCCCAAAATATGGAAAATAGCAAGAGTTGTGCTCATCCCCAAAGGCGGCAGAGATCTATCTCAACCACGGGACTACAGACCAATCTGTATCCTCCCATGCTGGGGTAAAATTCTGGACAAAATCGTCTCAGAACGCCTCTCCTTTTTCCTGGAGAAGACCATCCTCCACCCACTCCAGTTTGGATTCCGTAAGAAGCGATCCACGGCTAATGCCCTCCATAACATCAAAGGTTTTATAAATGAGGCACATCAAAGAAGACACGTCACATGCTTAGTCTCTCTAGATGTGGCGAACGCCTTCAACACGGCCAACTGGAACCTTCTTAAAGAAAAAAATTAACAAAGCAAATTTGCCTTACTATCTGAATAAAATTATTATGAGCTTCCTACAAGACCGACAGGTCATCCTAGGAGAAACACAGAAAGAGTACAATCAAGGTATCCCACAGGGCTCATGCCTAGGCCCGATCCTGTGGAACCTGTTTATAAACGACCTTCTCTACCTGGACTTAGGCCCTAATTCAGCCATCCAAGCCTTTGCGGATGACATTGTTGTGATGTTCAGTGCACTTGCAACCTTCCATTTTCCACCATTTGCCCGACTCGGCTAAATAAGATTCAAGACTGGATTTCCACTAACAAGCTTCTCATTAACCGTTCTAAAAGCATCCTCACTATTATTTCGAAAAAGAATTATTCGCACATCCCCTCCATCTCAATGGGAGGACAGAAAATTAAATACAATAGTAACCTTAAGTACCTCGGCATTATCATAGACAAGAAATTAAACTGGAATCCACATCTTGAATATGTTGGCAATAAAGTCTCTAAAATCATCCAGAAGCTCAATAGAACCACTAGAGTACATTGGGGCCTAACTCCAATGGTCAAAAAAGAACTTTAGAAAAGGGTCATAGAAAAATTATTTCCTATGGCCTGGAAATCTGGTTCACGGACACCATTAGACAGCAAATTAAGTTAAATCAGATCCAGAGGATTTGGTTACTGAACATCACAAAATGTTACAGAACAGTATCAACGGAGGCGCTACAAGTTCTCTCGGGCATTCCACCAATCTCCAACTCTTTAAGATCCCTTCTAAAAATCTTCAATATTAGAACATTGAAAGAAGATATACAAATTGGTGACACTGCCTACCGTGCTGAAAACTTGAGGAAGACACACAGCCTTTATGGCCCCTTGAAAAAGACAAGAATACCTTGGCGGAACCTCCCAACCGGTGGAAGGAGGTCACTGCATTTACACAGACGGCTCCAAAAAAGGAAGACAGGGTTGGAAGCGCCATAGTATTGCTAAATGAAAATGTAGAAACTTACCACCAATACTGGCGACTTAATGATGAAGCCACAGTGTTTATGGTAGAGCTCCATGCCACCAAAAAGGCCATAGAATATATTGCAAACAACTCTATTCTCAACGCTAAAATTATCTCGGACTCCTGATCGGTCTTAATGGCCCTGGATAACCCAGCAAACAATAGCCCAGTAATCCTCCATGTTAAAGAACTTCTGAACGACACGCAGTCCACGATAGAAATGGTATGGACACAAGCGCACATAGGAATTACTGGAATGAGTTGGCTGACACATATGCTAAACTGTGAACAGAAAAGGCAAGGCACCACAGGTTACCAATAAGCTTCATTAAAAAGAAGCTTAAGGATATAAATAAGACCACATGGCAACAACAGTGGTCAGCTTCCAATAAAGGAAGAGACGTATATCAGCTTTGTCTACCATAAACCTCAATAGAATTCATGGCAACTTTTACTTAAATCAAATAATTACCGGTCACGGAGCAATAGGCACCCATCAAAGTAGATTTTTTAACGCTAACTTGTTTGCCTCTGCGGAGCAGAAGAAGACAAAATTCATATTGTTTACCAATGTAAACAATGAACAAAGATAAGGAAAAAATTTTTTCCTATGAATTACACGCAACAAACACTCCTGCAACTTCTGTCCAATAAAAAGGCCAGAACGGGCATGGAGTGTATTATGAAAGAAAATTGCGCGCCTTACTCCAAGTTGAGAACAAGTAGTAACCAGAGTGTATACCTCTAATAAGACTAAACTTTTTATGGACTAACCAGAACTTACACTTATGAACCTACCAAAACAAATGGACTAATTACAATACATAAGACCAGGACTTAAACAAATGAACTGTATAATCAAGAACTTTATTTTTTAACCATTGTATATAATTTGTGCACTGTTTTTTTTTTTTGTTGTTATCATATAACCAATTTGTACGTCTATTATGTAACCTTTTTTTTGAAATCTTAATAAAGCAACCCACGTGTGGGGCGTAGTGCCAATGTTTGCCCAGGCAACACATGTGCATGGTGCAAGAGCCTGGGGTTGTGATCGTTATTGGGCTGGGGTTGTTGCGCAACACCGCTCATCAGCTGACAGATGGCTTCGGCCTGTGCGGTTATAAAGTTTCTGAATTACCCTAGGCCGGAGAGTCCGCTTTTTTAAGATAGCTTAGTTCAATAGTAACGTAGTCTTTTTTGCATCCTTGTTTGCTTTTATAAAGTATAACAGAAAATAGTATTTTTTAATGCTACCCGTCTGTCCTCGTCTTTTGGCACTGGTTTTTTTTTTTTAGTTTAGAACTTGGATGTTTTTTTTTCTTTTTTTCTCTCTGGTTTCGCATAATTACTGTACGGCAAGGATTTCTAGGACTTTTTTTAAAGTTCAGAAATCATTACCTTAACAGCTAGTTGTGCTTCATTTTTCCTAATCATGTCTCAACTTTCTCTTGATTGGATTATCTCCGAATCTTTTGATATCAAAGCAATTGATCCTTCAACGATAGATACTTCTCAGTTTGATTATGAAAATTTGATCACTTGGATAAGAACACTATCTGAAAATTCTGTACGCGCAGTACTGAAAATTCTGTTCTGATACGCTCTCTGTGCATTTTTTTCAATGAGCGTACACCAGATTCAATCCAACAAGCCTACCGTTTAAAGGACCTGGCTCTTGCCGCTCTGAATACCATGGTAGTACACTTGTCGGGAGAGTTACAAGCGCTAACGGATCATTACAAAAAAAGAAATGAATGCTATGTCTCAAATGCTTCAGGATTTAAAATCCCGATTGCCTCCTCCTGAATCAGTTGCTCCAATTAATAAGAAAACTAAACGCACTAAACCTCTGACTTCTTCAAATACGAAAAAGACTAAATCTTCTAACAATGATATTGTACTTAGCAATAAATTCTCTGCTCTTGATAATGGAACTGACATTGACACCCCAGCAACAACTTTAAATGATCATGCCAATGAAATTGAAATAACAAAAGCCATCAATGACATGCAAGTTGATGATGACTCTATGAAGATAAACGATTCTAAAAGCGCCCTTACATTCCTCCCATAGTAGTCGATAAAGTAAACGACGGCAAAAAGCTTATGGGTGAACTCAATGCCCTTACAAATGAGAAAGTCACAGCTAGAGCCGTCGGTGATAAGTTAAAAATTTCTCCCCCATCTGCAGAAGCTCACAGATTGATAAGATCGGAAATCACTGACAATCGAAAACTTCAAGCTCACACTTTCCTGCTCCTGCAGGACAAGCAACTTAAGATTGTCATTCGAGGTCAGCCGCATGATTACCCCACAATAGATCTCATCGAAGACCTTAGAAATGAATCATTTAATTTGGAATACGTTACCCAACTGAAACACAGGGGTGGTAAAGGTAACATGCCCCTCTTTCTGGCTGTTTTGCCAAAAACTGACCAATCAAAAAATCTCTTCAACCTCGAATTTCTAAATTTTTTTAAAATTAAATGCGAACCTTTACGAAAGAAACCTGGTCCTGCGCAATGCTTCAATTGCCAACAATTCTTTCACCATTCCAAGTTTTGCTCTAGAAACCAAGTCTGTGTGAAATGTGCAGGCCCACATAAATCTGGAAACTGTCCAAAACCAAAGGACTCTCCTGCCTGTTGCGCCTTGTGTAAGGGTGACCACACTGCGAATTATTCGGGTTGCCCGAGAAACCCTGCCAATTTCGTACCTGCTCCTCCTCCCAAATGTAATGTTTGGGAAGAAAGATTAAAAACATCCGAAACTCAGGATCAACCTTCAACACCCAACATCTGCAAACAATATCCGACCCTCTACAAGTGTTACAGAGACACTAATCACCTCTCCTTTAGAAAATAATCAGTGTACTTCAAATACCCCATTATCTAATAATCAAGATATCCTGGCAATCAAAACCTTACTTCAGGATTTTATGTCAAAATTTTCTACAGCTCTGGAAGCCTTAACTGCTCAAAAATCATCCAAGAGCAGCATTCAATAATCAGCTTTCCGACAAAAACTTAATTTGTATTAGTTGGAATGCAAATGGAATTAAAAACAAAATTAACGAATTCTAGGAGTTCATTTACGAATATAGGCCTCACGTAATAGCAATACAAGAAACTCATTTAAGAGCTAGTGACAAAATAAACCTCCGTAATTATACCACTTACAGATCAGACCGTCTAACTCATCAAGGCGGAGGCACTACAATATCCATCAGAAAAATATCACTCATCATGAAATCTTTTATCATTCGACCTCCTTTGAACATATATCAATAGTTGTCAATCATCATAATCATAGCATCACCATTTCAAGCATTTATCGACCCCCAGTTGGTAGTCTTTCGACCTCGGAATTGGATAAAATTTTAAATTCCAACAATAAAGTCATACTTCTTGGCGATTTTAATGCAAAACCTACTCTTTGGAACGTTGGTAGAGGTAATTCCAACGGAGTTATTTTATATAACTGGTCAAATCTGAATAGCTTAAACTTAATAGCTGCACCTCACCCTACATATTTTTCTCACTCAATCAATAGCACTTTAGATATTGCAATAACAAAAAATTTCAACTCTGGCAATGCTACTTCTATAAATGGCCTCTCCAGCGATCATAATCCAGTTTTATTTCACTTTAATAGCAATTATTTTCTTCCACCCCAATTCCGTTGTCTCACAACTACCAACTGGTCCAAATTTCACGACAACTTAGACTCAATAATCAAAGATAATCCCATTATTAATAATACTAACGACATTGACTCGGCACTTGATCAATTCAATTCATCTATTATCTCGTCAATAAACTTTTTCAAGTTCTTCTCGTGAAATTAAAACTGAGCATCATAAATTACCAGTAGAGATAAGCGCGAATAGATTCGACCCGCCCCCAGAGGGGCATACGACTGATGATGAAAGGTGTCGCCACAGCAACCCCGAGCATCAGTACAAGAGAAACCCGGACCGGGGCCCAGGCACAAGTCTCGTCTTACGGCCCAGTGCCAAACCCCCATGGTGGGACCTGACCAAGAGCAGTTTATTGAAAAACCAAAATATATACAAAGTGGTACAATATATTCACAGACAACAGGTGCTGTGGAGATTCTTGAGTACATTTATAATTAATAAAATACATAGTAAAAAGAAAAAATGATACAGAACAAAATAACTTAAAATGTGTAAAGGTATTTACAAAAATAGTTCTTGGTGTGTGCACTGTTTTGAATCAAAACCCGAGAAAATGAGAGTTTATTGTTCTAATGTTTCAATAATTTTCTCAAGCTTTGATTTCATTATTAGTTCTATGCCAATTCTGACTTGTTTATGTGAGAGAAGTTGTAGTAGAGTTTTACTTGAGAAGTTTTTGGGGAAGAATCTTCCCCTGATGTCTGTCCAGATTTCACATTTGAAAATGATGTGGGCTCTGTCCTCTATCTCCTTACCACAGCTGCATACTGGACTGGAGTTGAAAAACTTATGTTGGTACGACGCTAATGCTCCATGTCCAGTGATGATTTGGTTGAGGAAGTAGTTTCCATGAATTCGCTGACTGCACACATGTTGACATAATTCATGGACTGCCCTTCCTTTAGAAGACGACGACCATTGAAGTTGCCATTCTGTCTTAATGGCCTTTGCTAATTCAGTTTTAATGTGCTTTATAGATAAGCCTATGTGAAAGTCAACATTTTCTCTTGTCGTCGCTTCCTTTGCATATATATATCAGCTCTCTCATTTCCTGCAGTTCCTACATGGGCCTTTGTCCAAATAAGTTCACATGCTGTTTCCGAATTACCAAGCAGAGATTTTAAATTAGAATTAGCAATTAGATTTAGCAATTGGAGCGGTGCAGTTGTTAGGGTTGGACAGGGCTTTGTAGGACTGATCTGGAGTCTGATATGATCTTGACCGAGGGGGAAGTGATGGGCATTAGCCGATATGATTGCCGCCTCGATCGCCTTTAACTCGGCCATGAAGACTGAGGCTTCGTCGCTGAGTCTTTTCTGCTCGTTGAATATTTCAATGTTGTCGAGAATACACACAAAGGCACAACCCACCCTTCCACGCATCTTCGAACCGTCTGTGTAAATGCAGCAGCCATTTTCATTCTTACGCATAGGTCTCCATTGGAACTTGGATTTGTCCCAAGGAGGTTCAAACTTATTGGGAAGCTCAATGTCACTGAATGAAAAAAGTCTTCTGGTTTATATCTATGCTTTGCTGCAAGTACCTCAGACGATACAGTTTCTGTTGGGATTGGTGGTACTCCCGAAAGAACTTGAAGTGCTTCTGTGGCGACTGTTCTATAACATTTTGTTATATTTAACAGTCCCACTCTCTGAAGGCTTGATAGTTTAATGTTTTGTTTTACTTGGTCCTTGAACCAAATTTCATGGCCATAATTAATGATTTTCTCCAGTACCTTTTTATAAATTTCTTTCTTGATTGTTGGTGAGAGCCCCAGTAGTTCTGTTGATTTTGTTCATTATTTTTGTGATTTTGTTTGAGACGTAAGTAAGATGTTGGTTCCAAGAAAGTTTCTTATCAATTTTAATTCCGAGATATTTGATGTCCTTAACATATTTGATCTTATGATTACCAATTTTAATAGAGGGGATGTGGGTATAATTCTTTTTAGCAACTATTGTGAAGTGGCTTTTACTATTGTTGATAAAAAGGTGGTTGTCTTGAATCCAGGAGTGAATTTTGTTCAGTGGGTCTGTGCAGGTACTGGAGAAATGAAATGTTGCTGGAGCTTTGAACATTATCAAGATGTCATCAGCAAATGCTTGTATATGGGAGTCCTGACCAAGGTCCAATTCCAAAATGTCATTAATGAAGATATTCCAGAGTATTGGACCCAGGCAGGATCCCTGTGATATTCCTTGGTTGTATAGCTGTTCTACTTCACCCAGTATGACCTTCCTGTCTTCCAGGAAGCTAAAGAGGATCCGTTGCTAAAAACCGGTCTACCAGTAGAGATAATCGAGAAAAAGATTCGCCCCGCCCCCTAGGGGGCATTCGAAAATGATGATCGGTGTTGCAAACCAAACAACAATACAAGTTTTACCCGGAATTTTTCACCCGGCACATACGCCTCCGAGCATCCCAGCACTGTACTACCACAGTGGGACTAGATCAAGCGCTAGTTTATTTAAATTTTAAAAATTACAGAATACACAGGTAATACATTACAAGAAGTTACAAAAAGTACATAAGATTACATATTGGGTAGAGTTGGTTCCTTGGTTAATATACAAATACACAAAATATAAAGAAAGTCAAAATGGGCAACAGGTGTAGTAGTTGGTAAATGAGATGTAACTGTTTGTCTTTTGAAAAAAAAAAAAGGTAGTTACAAGGATGCATGATTTATAATGAAAAGTGAGAACTGGATTAAAGATATTTACAATTGAAAGAAAAATTTCCTAGTTTTCAACAAAGAAGTTCAATTAGTAATTTTCCTTGTTACTAGTGAGTCCATGTTTACCAGTCCAGGATAGTTAATCACTTAGTCCATCTAAAATAGTCTGAAGTTTATGTTTCATGATGAATTCAATACCTATCCTGGCCTGATGATTTCTTAGCAGTTTTGCCAGTGGCGATCTTTTGTAGTTTCGTGGGAAGTATTTCTTTTTTATGTCTGTCCAGTTGGAGCAGTGAAAGAGTATATGATTTCGGTCTTCCATGGATGGACCGCCGGAGCAGGTGGAACTTCCATTAAAGAACTTGCATTGATAGCTTGCAATGGCAGCATGACCAGTGATGATCTGGTTCAAGAAGAAGCTTCCCAGAGTCCTTTTAGGATTAACCTTATCGAAGATGTCGAAAACGGCTCTTCCCTTAGCCGAGCTTGACCAATGAGTTTGCCACTCTGTAAGGATGTCAAGTTTGAGAAGCCTCTTGATAAACCTGATGGGGATGTACATATTTTGGTCAATGGTGTCCTTTGATGTAGCTTGTTTTGCATATTGGTCTGCAAGCTCATTTCCGTAAATACCAATATGGGCCCTGGGCCAGATAAGTTCTATGGTTGCAGGAGACTTAAAGAGAAGTTGCTTGAGATGAGAGATGCTGGGATTACAATTATTAGGATTATTTAGGGCTTGAAGAACAGATCTAGAGTCTGTGATAATTTTAGAATGTGGGATATTGTTAGAAATAATATGATTAATGGCCATTTCAATAGCTTTAAGTTCTGCCATGAAGACAGATGCCTCATCATTAATTCTAACTGTCTCATGAGATGTTTCAACTCCGTTCTCAACTACCACCATGGCATTGCCTACTTTATTGCTCATTTTGGAGCCATCCGTAAAAATACAGTGTCCTCCTTCTGTTTCGTTAAGATGCCTCCATTTAAATTTTTGCTTGCACCAAGGAGGTTCGATGTTTGGTTTATTTTCCAAGTTGTTGGAGGAAAAAATGTGATTATTGATATTGAGGTCAGTTTGCATGTACCTAAGGTGGTAGAGTTGGGAGAGTGAACGCAGTGTCACTTCTATGGGTGGAATACCAGCCAATATTTGAAGGGCATCTGTCGACACTGTTCTGTAGCACTTTGTAACGTTAAGAAGACCAATTCTTTGAAGTTTGTTAAGCTTGAGATCTGTTTAGCTTTATTATTGTACCAAATTTCGTGACCATACAACATTATCTTTTCCAGGACTCTTTTGTATATCTCTTTTTTTTTGACTGGTGGAGAGAGTCCCCAGTAAACTCTAGTTGTCCTGTTAATTTTTGCATAATTTTAGAGATCTTGTTTGTGACATAGTCCAAGTGGGGGTGCCATGATAGATGTTTGTCCATGACGACTCCCAGGTACTTAATCTGTTTTTGGTATTTGATTTTAAGAGATCCAATTTTGATATTTGGAATGTGAGTGTAATTTTTATTTGCAAAGATGGAGAAGAAGCTTTTGTCGTGGTTAAGAAATAGGTCATTAAGATCAAACCAGTTAAGTACCTTTTAAGTGGATCTATGCACATGTTGGTGAAGTGGTATGTGGCTGGAGCACTGAACATAATAATAACGTCGTCTGCAAAGGCTTGTATGCATGAATGCTGTCCTAGGTCGAGTTCTAAGATTCCATTAATATATATATTCCATAAAATCGGACCTAGGCAGGATCCCTGTGGGATACCTTTGTCTTAAAGTTGAGTTGTATCTCCCAAAGTGACTCTCCTATCTTGCAGAAAGCTGTGTGTAAAATTGCCTTGAGGTAAATTGGGATATTGAGATCTAGAATTTTATTAAAAAGGATAGTCCAATTTGCCGAATTGAAGGCGTTCGCCACGTCTAGTGAGATAACACAAGTGACGTGGTTTCTTGCTTGTGCATTAGAAATGAAGGTAATGATATGTTGAAGAGCGTTAATAGTTGATCTTTTCTTCCTAAAGCCGAATTGTAGGTGATTGAGAATATTTCTTTCCTCAAGGTAGAACGACAGTCTCTCTGCAATAATTTTGTCAAATATCTTGCCCCAGCATGGCAGTAGGCAGATAGGTCGGTATCCGCTAGGTAGAGTTTGGTCTTTATGTGCCTTTGGGATTAGCGCCACTTTCGCCGTTTTCCAGGAGTTTGTTAAGTAGGCCTCTGAACCACTCCGGGTTAGCATAGTAGATTTCTTTTACTATCTCGCCCGGGATTCCATCAGGACCAGGTGCCTTTCTGGGCTTAATATTTTCTATAATGGCCTCCAATTCTCCATTGGAAATTTCCAAGAAGTTAGGGTCTCTGTCAAAGTGCAAAGAGGTGCCTGTAGTTCCTGTTAAAGGAAATGGTAGGCTAATATGGTGGATTGTGATTCTGTTATGCTATGTGTTAAGGTACCGTCTTCTTTCTTGATATTGGTTGTGGCTGTTGTTCATGGCTTCTTATTTGTGATAATATTAAAATTTTTTCCGAAGCAATTTGAAGTGGTGATACTAGAGATAAACTGTTTAAATTTGTTTCTTTTCGTGTTGATTATTAGTTTCTTGTATTCTGCAAGGGATTTTTAAAAGCCGCTTTTTTAATTGTACGAAGGGTGGAGTTAGGTTCTTTTTTGGTATAATCTTCGGAGTGCTCTTGTCTTGCTTCGTTTAATTTTTAGTTCGTTTGTCCACCATATAGCATTCCTTGGTTTATTATAAAGAGTAGTGTTGCAAGGGGGTCTGGATAATTTCTAAACTATTTCTTTCTGAATGTTAGCAATAGAATTGTTTAGGTTTGAAGATTCTAGGAGTTTGCAATTGTCAATAATGTTGAAAAGGGTGCATTTGACCTTGAGCCAGTTACGGAGACCAAGAGAAATGTCATGTGACTGGGTGGTGAAAGAATCACAATTTAGGTTCCAAATAAGCTGGAGAAGACGATGGTCGCTATTGGAAATTTCGTCCAATACTTCTAGGGAGATTCCTTGTTCGATGTTTTTAGTGAGGCGAAGATCTATCCAACTCTGACCCCTGCTACAGTCAAAAGTTGGAGGAATATCCGGGGAATTCTCAATGTTCATTTCTAGAAGATTGGCAAAGGAAATCAGTTGTCTTCTTCTTTTCGTCATCATTTCTTTTTCCCCACACTCTGACTTCGCATTGAAGCCTCCAAAAGGAGGATCTTCTAGTGTGGGTATTTTTCTATCCATCTTTGAATGGTGTTTAGACAGTTTCTGAGTTCACCTCTAGGTGGGCAGTAGGCCGAGATGATAAGACAGTCATTTTTGTGTAGGTTGGCTAGAGCGACTACCAAAAATCTGTTCTGGAAGATCATTTGACATTGGTATTTGTTCTTAATGAGTAGGGCCGCCTTGGGTTGCACTCCGTGAGCAAGGATCTTGTTCTCTTTCGGAATGCAGGTTATCGTGTTTTCGTATGTGTACGGCTCGTTGATAGAGAGAAGGTCCAGATTTAGTGAAATGATGGACTGATTCAACTGGATGTTTGCTGCACGTGAATTCCCAAGGTTGATGTGGGCGCCTTTGATAGAGAGGATATTGTTTGAATTATCCATAGCATGTTCTTGCTATGATGGAGTTCTTTTCCTTTTCGTAGATCTTGCATCTTCTGTCTGTGCAGGAGTGAGAAGTTGCAAATGTCGTCCTGAATTTTCTGTTGTGTGAGAGGCAGTTAATGCAGCTAGGTTGTTCCTTGCAGTTCTTCCAATTGTGGTCAGTTTTGCCACAGTTGGTACAGATCTCTTCCTTGCTGTTGCAGTGCTTTGCTATGTGGCCATATTTTCCACATTTGTAGCAGTGAGTGGGGCGCACGTATTCTTTAAAGCTGATTCTTTCCCAGCCTAAGTTGATCCTCTTTTCCTTCATGATGTTACTGAACATTTTGGGGTTGATCTCCACGATCCAGTTTTTCCCTCTTTTGTTGGTAAAACTGTGGTTGATGATGAAGTCCGTTTATATATTATCTTCTTTTTGGAAATTGCTGTTTAAGGTTGTCAATTATATCTTCCTTCGTGGTTTCAGTGGCTACATCAAAGCAAATAATTTGTGGCCATCTTGCTGCTAGTTTTGCGATATTAAAGTCTCCTGCGAGTTCATCTTGTTTTTTGAACTCAGCTATAAGTTTATCAAGGTCTTCATCGTTGAGTTTCTATAATGATTCCATCATCTCTGATGGGACGGACGCTCTTGACTCCGACATTTATTTTTCGGATATCAATTTTGTTTTGTATGGTAGCTTTAGTTTTTATAGAGGTGTTTGTGGGGTTGACAACTTTGGGCTTGATGGTAGTTTTAGCACTTTCTAACAAAAAAGAAAAAGCACAAAAGGAAAGTCAAATGAAATAGGCACAAATAAAGAATAACGAGCACATATTTTCTGTGACACGAAGATTGCAATTACATGGAGGTGCTTAGATCAAACATCTCTATAAAAATGCAAGTACACGAAACTCAAGTATCCCGAAAAGATTGTTTATACTAGAATCATGAGGAAATGGCGCAATAGTAAAATGAAAAGAAACTAAAAAACCCGGAAGGCACATATCAAACATTATCAAAGGATAGTACGAAGTGCTTAGCATCTGGAATGAAAATTTACAAAAGAAATAGGGACTATGGGAGTGTAAAAAGGATCTTCTCAGAAGTATACTACAGCCAAAAGTAAGACCAATTATTTTTCAAAACTCATATTTATTCTTCCAAATTTATTTCATCGCCTTCAAAAATAATCCCCTCCGGACACAATACACTTAGCTGCCAGCTTTTTTCAATCCTCAATGCATGCTAAAAAGTCATCAGCAGGGATGGCTTTAAAACGCGCGGCGATTCGTTGGATCTCTTCAATCGACTCAAAAATAGGGAATAGCCGGAAGTCACGGTGTGAATACGGTGGTGGAATGGAATAATTTGGGTTTCATTTTTGGCAAAACGTCACGAAGAATCAATGCAGTGGCTAGTGCATTCAGTGCTTTCCATACCAATCGAGATTTGATGCGTTTGAAGGCCAAAATATAATTGATCGATTCGTTTTGAAAATTCTAACATCATCAGCAAGCTCTCTAATTATAAATAGACGATTTAAGAACCAAATCTTTAATTTTTGGACGTGAAACTTCGTCGGTTGGGGTGGATGGTCTCGACCTGAGGGCTCTTCGTCTTCAACGCGTTCTCCTCCGTCTTTGAACTGTTTATACCACTTCCCAAAAGCATGAAGCTTTCTTTCCAATGCCAAAAGACTCCTGGGCGTCTTTGTGACATTGTTTATACGTTTTCCAGCAAACGAAATTTAATGCAAGTTCTTTGCTCAATTAATTTAAACATTTCAAAAAATCGCCAGGAATTAGTGTTTAGCGTGTCACAAAGTCAAGCGTAACTCCAACGCTAATGAAATATTTTGACATCAAATTTCACACAGATGTCAAAGGACAGTGCCAGCAACCTAAAGAAAAGACAATTGAAATTCCATAAACTCCGGGAATTTTAAATTGAAAAGTGGTCTCACTATTTTTGGACATCAGTAGTATACATACTTTCCATACATAATTATATATATATATCACAGTGCAAATTCAAAAACAAAAACTTTAATAGATGAAATCCTGTGATAAAACAGAAAATTAAGAAAGCGATTAATCTACTTTAACACTCGTGAAAAATTAGATGTTAATCTGTTTATCTGCATCGAATATATATAAATATTTAAATAGATTCAAACACTTCGATGTGAAGATTTCACTTATTTTTGCATACATCAAATGAAACCGGAAACCGAA
>BPLR01000474.1:0-111179 GCA_021605095.1 Caerostris extrusa | reverse complement strand
AATATGAAATGGAATATTTTTCAATAGGATATTCAAAAAGACTATGCGTCTATTTTGTTCCTTCGAGAGCTAATTTCCAAAACTGCCACCTCAAATAGCATCTGCGCATTACTTATTAAAATTGCTAATGTTCATTTTTAAAAAGAGATTTAAATAAAAATGGTAAACTTAATCAGTTTTTATATGAAAAAAAAAACACAATTTATTAACTAACTATTGCATTTGCAACTTGTTTTGTATTATTGAAAAGTACACTTTGGTATTTAAGAATTAATATTTAAAATATTTATTATTTGCGCAGGTTATTAGAAGATTGCATCAAAACAATTATTCACAGACGGGAAATAAATCGGTCCATATAAGGGTAAATTTTGAAATAGAAATCTCTCTTTGAGTTTATTGTTCTTTTGTTAACCATCTTAGAACAGGTAAAAAGAAATATGCGAGCTAAATAAGGTTTCACTTCTATTCCAAGCAAGTGCTATATGTTTACATTGTTTAAAGTTACTGAACCCAATTTAATGAAAACGAAAATCAAAAACTTGAGAAAAGATCTTCCCTCCGGTATAATTAAAGAATTCTTTCAAAGATTCATGAATGTATAATTTTCTCTGGGCTTTTATGAAGACCATTTATAATGATAGTGGAAGTTTCAATGTAGAGCTAAAAATCATATTTTTATATATTTCTTTTATTTTACTCTACCTTTTTAGGACTTAATCATACAAGCACAAGCTTTTTGAATTCTTTTGAAGGTTCGAGATGTCTTCATTTGTTTAGATACTCCGCAATGCCATTTTTAATAACTTTTCCAACTTTGTGTTGCGTCATTTTCTGTGCATTTTTCTCTTCTTTAGACTAACGTGTGTATTTTTGTGTTAATATCATTTTTTTTCAATTTATGTTGAGCATTAAGCAGAATAAAACAATTTTGTGGAAACCATATTGTTGAAAAAGAGAAGCAGAATCTATTATTGTAGTGTGCTAGTACGGGTGACCCTACGTTGAGCGCCAGATTGTAATGTTGTCGGATGTGCAGCTGGATTACTATAATTGGGTGTGGGTGGGTTGAGTTGAGATACGGGTTTAGAACTCAGCTTTATTTACACACAGACATACAATTAATTACAGACAATATTTAACACATTTAAAGGCAGATAATTCTAGATTTGTGGAAGGATTCCTCTTCTAATCGAAAAATCCCGATACTTAGGTTTGCGCGGGATGAGCAGGAGCTCAGGCTTAACTCTCCGGATGGGGAGTCTGTAGGTTAATTTAAAAATGTCACAGACTGTAGACTGTCGGAAAACTACATCTGTAGGTCGCATGATGAGTTAAATGTACTTCCCCTCTCAGGATGAGAGATCTGTAGTAACCAAACGTTTCTTAGCAGAAGCGCAATGATAGTATGGCAACTAAACATTTCTCAGCGGTAGCAATCGGTTGCGCTGCACTTTCCTCTCGGGTGAGTCTCGAGGTCTACTGACCATTTTTCCTGGACGCAAAAGGGAGCGCTCTTGCACTGCGTTGGAGGAAGCACGGTTACATTATTCTATTTAAAAAGTTATCATTCTAATGGAATATCGACATCGTTTTTCTTAAACTATATTATGAAAGCGGTTTATCTTGTAAAACTGAAATTTACTAAATTGTCAATCAAAATTCTAAAAAAATAGATGAAATGGATAAAAAAAGAAAAAAATAATAAATGCATTCATGAATTCAAATTTATCATTTGTAAAAAAACTCTATAATCTGGCTAAAATGAATTATGAAAGAACTTGATTACATTTATTTAATCTAAAAAAAAACCAAAGTTCAATATTCATAACCAATCCATTAAGTAACAGTTATTATGAATTGCAAGAACATCAATGAAGATCAATAGATAATGGAATATTTGAAATTTCAATATACTATCAATATATTATAGTTATCTACTAACTTAGATTTTATTTGCAGTATTAATTTTTTTTTTCTATACATTTCAGCTACAAATAAGGGATTCAGTAGCAAATAATATTTATAATTGTTAAAATATAATGTTAACAATCAGTCATAACTGACATAAAATCAATTGAAAATATGCAATGTGAATTACCTTATGCAGTGAAAAAAAAATAAAATATAAATGAAATTTTGTAGAACTATTACTAAGGAATGCTTTTCCTCCTTTCCTGAGAGACTACTCCATTATTTGTTTAAGATTGATGTAAGTTTTCAATTGTCCATGAGATTTATTGAGAGAGAGAGTAATTATTAAGAGTAATTTCTTATATGCTGTATGCTTGATCACTCTATAATGCTTATAAGATAAGAATTCAAGTATTTAAAATTAAATGTCTGTCAAAATAATAAACCTGTTTTGATAACCTTTTAAATAATTTGATTATTCTTATTTTACTATTTTTTAATTTTTTTTTTCTTCTCTTTCACTAAATTTACAGTACTTTTATTTATTTATTATTTTTTTGTGTGTGTGTTTAAAAAGAACGATACTCCTTGTAGTCCACAATGTACAAAAATGGACATAAATTTAAGTAATATAATAATTACAGTATCTCGGATAATTTTTCCTATGTGCTATTGGTGCAATTCGGGTGCATGGCGAGACACCAAAAGTTATTATAATATAACTGTTATTTTAAAGCAGTCTAATTTGTCACTGTATCAGTATTGTTATTTTAAATTTGATATTTCGTTAATATTTATATACGGTTTTTTTCTTTCGCTGCTGCATTGGGTTATATGTCTCGTGTGCACAAAGATTATTTACTAATTATAATAAATTATTAAATGTTTAAATTGAGATTAAATTATTAAATTTAGTTTAAATTGTGATGGAAGTAAAATAAATAACTTGAAATACTTGAACTTAATCAACTATTTTTCAATTCCTTTTATTAGCTCACACTCTCCCTGTCTATATCTTGTTCAAATTTTCAATCGTTAAATAAAATACTTTTTATTCATTCACTCAAGTTTAAATACATTTTTTTAACTTGTAGTGGATGACACTTGATGTTAATACAGTTTTTCAAACATTAATTCAGTAATTAAGTTGAATTAATTAGCTATTGTCTTCTTTAGATTTAAATTGCATGTTTCCATAATAGATGACACCAGATAAACTTAGAAAAATGAATGGAAATTATTTATAAAGGACTTTTCTGCAATATAGTGAAAAAAAGAAGGAATTGACTTTTAAAAAGTTTTTTTTTTTATATTACTTGTTTATGTATACAGTACTTAAAATTACAACGATTTTAAAAACTGACAAACTACAAATCATTAAATCACGAAAGATAAAAATAGAAAACAATAATTAAAAATTAGAAAAAATTTGTGAATTATAAACAGTTGTAAAAAACAATTGTTTCTATTTTTATTAATATTTTATAAGGAACTTTAGACCACATAAATTTAAATATGCAATCCTATTAAAAATTTAAAGCATTTTGGGGCTGTCCATGAAATTGATTTTTAATTTTTTTATTTATATTACTTGTTTAGACTATGTTTTCTAAATATCTATTTAATAATAGATTTTTTAGAAATTCTTTCTAAAAGTTAAACTAAATGCAAGGTAATTTTGCAAATTTTTTTCTCATGCAATTTCAATAATATTTCATTTTTAAAATAATTAATATTAATATCTTAATTTTTATCAAATTCTGAATATCTAAGCTTTGAATTCTAATCAAGAAAATATTTTAATTTTCTTTCTTATATAGAACTTCTATGAATAAAATATTTTAGACGATGATATAAATATTTAAACTCTTTACCAGAATTTCAATCAACTGTATAATATTAACTATAAACGAAATAATTTAATATATTAATCTTAATATTTCGGTATAAAAAAGCCATTTACATGTTAGCTTATATAAATTTAATTATTTTCAAAAATATAAATACTTAAAGAATAACATTATTTATTCGCTTCTTAAAATTATTTAAGAAGCGAATTTTCCAGGAAATACTATACATTTTAATTAAAAATGAATTTTTAATGAAATTTAAATTAATATTAAATCAATAATTTTTCCTCCTCTATTGTTCATACATTTCAAGCTGTGTTACATTTTTAGATATTCTTAATATTTGAATATTTTAAAAATTAATAAATAGGTATTCAATTTATTTTTCTTGAAAAAAATCAAATGATGATGCAAATAGTAATTTGCATTATCATTTGCACAATAATAATTGTAATTGATGCTGCAAATAACTATTAATATCTATGAATTTATTTTCATTAGGATAATGGTAACATCTAATATAAATTTCAAATAAAAAATAATTAACTTCAATGATATTGATTTGATCAGTGCCACAATTTTCAAAACTTTAAAAGGCAAAATACATGAAATTTAATGTAAAATAAATACAATTAGATAAAATTTCAGTTTGAAGTAACTAATTTAAAAATGTCATTTGTCATTTTAAGGAAATATATATTTATTCTTATAATATTGTTGTATTTCTTTTAGCTTTGTAGCAGTTGATTTCAGTTTTCTAAAGTATTTGTTAAACAAAATAGGTTTGTAATATCAGAAATGCATTAATCTTTTCATGAAAAAAATTTTTCTTCTATTTTTAGAAAAAAAAAATGCGTTCACGTGGAAATGAAAAAAAAAAGTAACTTGTATGCGGTATTACTTTTCAAAACTTATTTTTAAAAACATTTAAGAAATAAAGCAAATATTTATTCATTTTAAAGAAACCAAATATTTATTCATTTTTAAAATAAAGCAAATTTTTATGAAGCAAATGTTTATTTGTTTACGTTCCAAACAAATATTTGTTGTTCTTAAATTTTGGCAAAAAAAAAATATTTAGATAAATCCTCAAAAAATATTATCTTACAACTGAAGAGTTTATAAAGAAAACTTTTCATTTGTTATTATATAAATTTTATTTATCTAAAAATGTTACATTGTTAAGCTTTTAAAATTTATTACACAGCAACATAAATTTATAGCGTAGTTTCTTTTAATGAATTCTGATAATGAACTAGCTAATTTGCTGATTTTTAATTTAATTATTTAGATAAATACTCTCTAAAAACATTATCTTACAAATGAAGTTTTTATAAAGAAAATTTTCACATTTATTATTATATATTTTTACACTTTAAATTTTTATTTATCTAAAATGTTACATAATGAAGGTTTTTAAATTTATTACACTGCAACATAAATTTATAGCGTATTTCTTTTATCCTTTGTGTACTTCCACGCCTCAATTATCACTGAAAATAAAGGCCTATAATATTCTAAAATTACTAATCAAAGAATTTTTGTAAGAATACTAGTTAAAGCATTTCAATTATATAGGCAAGAATTTAAGGATATTTCTGAAATGTTGCCCAGATATTTTTACAGAAATTTACAAAAAAAAAGAGGCATATAACCCTTTCCGCTGCATGCAAGCGCTTTGGCTCGTAGTCGTGTTTCGCGAAAAAAAGAGAATAAAAATCTCTGTCCATTGTATGGCATTCAATGTAATACATTTATTCTATATTAGACACTACCATTCCTTTCTTCTGCTATTTCAATGAGATTCGAAAATCTGTCAGCTTTGATGGATGGGAAAATATATAATGCAAAAGAACGTTTTTGTTAGTATAACTATGTTATAACTCTGCATAACAGTTCAAATTCATTTCGCTTGCATGTAGGCCACAGTAGTTTCTGATTTTCTGCATGTCAGTTCTTTGATTTTCTTAAAAATGGCCAATGTTTTAAAAAATTCCATCGGGCACGCTTTATATCACAAATGTGAGTGTCATCATTTTATTGGACATAAAATGTTCATGATATATGTTTTCTGGGTCGGTTGCTTACAGGAAAAGAAATTCTAATTACTTCCTAAAATAAAAAGGATACTGAATTGTGCATTTGCTGAGAACTTTATGTCTGGAAGATAAACGTGACCCAAAAAGTAGGCATTTTTATTTCATTTTTGATGTTAAATTCCAACAGTGGTAGAATCATGACATATTTGCTCCTATTTTAATTTAAACTATACATTGAAATGTATGATCCAAAATATATTAAAATTCTATCATTGCAGATAATGAACTAGATTACAACGAGCAACTTTTAACGTATACATTTAATGAGCATTTAAATACCAGTATTATTACAAAAAATTAATATTGGTTAAAATTTTCATTGAGCCAGATATACTGTTATAAAATGGAACAAATTAATACAAAGAAAAATGTGAAAACTATAACAGAGTTTTTAAACTTTTAATTTTTATTGTATGTTCCTAATCATTGTATACTTTTCCAAATCCTCCTTCAAAAAATGATGCAGAATTCTTACTAAGCAACTCCCAAAAATCATCGCCAGAAGAAGCATTAAGTTATTTTCCTTTTGTTAAAATAGTGTCAATGGATTAACAGAATTTGAGGATGAAATATGCAAGTGCATAGAAAATATCAGAAATATATTATAAAATGTGCGAATTTTAAAAATACATTTATGACTGTTACATGGGTCTTTTTTTTTTAAAAAATATATTTTAGGGCTGTTTTATTGTGTTATTTATAACAGTTTATAGCATAAAAATATTAAAGGAATTATGCAGAACTCTTTTATTATAATAAAAATGCTACGTTAAACAACCCCTGCCAAAAGTGTCAGGATTATACAAAGCAGCCGATGATCAATGAAATAATAACAAAAATGAAATGAATTAAATTGAAAAAAAATTAAATGAATGAATCTGCCCATATGATCAGTTTAATAAATATATTTCTAAAACAAAATTTGTTGAATCATTTGAAAATTGACATAATAAAAAAAAATCGCCTTTATTATTTTTCATAGAATTATGCAGCACTATTTATTATAAACACAATGCTATGTTAAACAACCACTGCCAAAAGTGTCCAGGATTACACAAAGCAGTCGATGATCAATTCTGTAAACAATCCATATTGGATTAGTCTGGATTAGGGCGATAAGCTGCAGCCTTAGCAAAGCCTGTGAATAACACTGGCAGAACAGTTTCCTTTCACAAAGTCCTACCCTTCAATTGCACCCTCTTCAATTGATTGGAATAAAATGCACCCTGGAAACCTTTTTTAGTCTGTTCCTTGCCATACCTTCCTGAATCAAAACCAAACTGTGAAAATTCCTGTCAGTAACGTCTCCCATCGCGTTAGGTAAAGTAGCAGGTGCAGACTAAGTTAATTTAAAAGAAGATTAATTAAATTAAACAATCAAAAATGATTAATATCATATAATTTTCTTCATATTCCTTTTCCATCATTTACAGATTAAATCATAATATTATACATATTTTAAACCTATAAAACTAAAAGAATAAATTTGCCCATATGACCAGTTTAATAAAAATATTTCTAAAACAGAATTCGATGAATAGTTTAAAAGTGACTTAAGTGAGATGAATAGTTTAAAAAGTGTGACTTATGATAAAAAAGAAAGTCGCCTATATTATTTTTTTTGTAGAATTATGTTGCACTATTTATTATAATCAAAATGCTATGTTAAACAACCACTGCCAAATCTCCAGGATTACACAGAAAAACACTTTTAAATATTAAGAGTTAAAATTCTAATAAACATTTAAAAATGATGAATATCATATAATTTACTTCATATTCCTATATCATTTACAGATTAAATCATAATGTAGTGCAATACAAATTGTAAATACATAAAAACTAAATAAATTTACCCATGTGATCAGTTTAATAAGTATATTTCTAAAACAGAATTTGATGAATCGTTTAAAGAGTGACTTATAAAAAGAAAATCGCCTTTATTACTTTTATAGAATTATGCAGCACTATTTATTATAATCACAATGCTATGTTAAACAACCACTGCCAAAAGTCTCCAGGATTACACAAAGCAGTCGATGATCAATTCTGTAAACAATCGATATTGGTTTAGTCTGGATTAGGGAGATAAGCTTGCAACCTTAACAAAGCCTAGAATAACACTGGTAGAACAGTTTCTTTCAGAAAATCCTACCCTTTCAATTGATTGGAATGAAATGCACACCCTGGCAATCTTTTTTAGTCTGTTCCTTTACCATACCCTCCCTGAATCAAAACCAAACTGTGAAAATTCCTGTCAGCAGCATCCCATCGCGTTAGGTAAAAAGTAGCAGGTGCAGACTAAGTTAATTAAAAGAAGATTAATTAGAACTGGAGGAAATCAGTGGACGACTGACATAGGAACGGAAGAGTCTTGTTGAGGGAGAAAAGACCTTTACTCTAAACCTTAATTAACAGTTCACGCGATACCTTTATTCCCTTTCACTCTTAGGTCTAACACCAGAAAGGAAAAATAGGGATCTTTTGCAAAAGGTAATTAAAGAGATTGGGGAAGGTTGATGGATTTCGTTTGACAGTATTTCTAAAAACCCTATAAGTTAGGTGATTATAATCTATGGCTGTCCCTCCACTTCTAGAAACTATTACGTGTTTATAATTTTTTTTTTTATATGTCTTATTGGATTTCTCTTTGTCATAAGGATGAATTATTTGAGCTAGTTTAACTATCGAAAAAGTTTTTTGCTTTGTTTAATTCCTTATCAACAATTTGCTTCGAGATATTATCAAAAAAGCTGATAATTTGCTAGGTGTTTTTTAATATATTTCTCTATGCATAACTTAGGAAAAGGATTTTCAAAAACAACTTAGAAATTTAATTAAATTAATATTATTTAGTGAATCAATCAAGCTTGTAGTTATCAATCATTTTAATTGAGAGATGTTTTTAAAAATTTGGCACGAATTTAATTGAAAAAATGTTTTTTTTTAATGAACATTTAATTCATGGGAAGTTAAACAACTACGTATTAAATAGAAACAAAACATCATAGAAAAATATTTCTCCAATTACACAAATGATTAGTTGATAGCCTGCAATTATAGAGAGTTCTTAACGAGATTTTCTATGTGCATTAACAAATATACACAACAACAGAAAAAAAATAGCTAAAAAAATAGAATCACCCTTTATTTATCATAAGTATATTTCATATAAGTGATTTCATACAATATTAATTGAAAAGGTTTGTAGAACTTGTTTGAAAATATTTTTTTAAAACTTTAAATTTCCATTATTATTTCTTATAGACAGACATTACCATATATAAGAGACGAGATTAAAAAATTATCACTCTTTATCATTATAAAACTATTGTTATAATTTTTTTAAATATTCGATACAAACTTATTTATCAACATGAACTATTTACGTAATATAATCCGAAAAAATACCTTTTAATCATTTCTAAGAGTACTCGGAAAAAAGATAATGGAGAAATAATTGTTTTTAGTCAAACATATAAATTTCTACAAACCAATTGTTAAGTATTTAAAAATTCAAATTAAAAGGAGAAGCTCAATGTTTATTAAATATTAAAATATATTTTACATAATAACAAATTAATATTTTGTAAAAATAGCCGCAGAAGAAATAAAAGCAAACAGTTCAAAATATTGCTTGTTTTCTTCTTTTTAAATAAAAGTATATTGCCAATGAATCTATAGACTTGTCCTACATTTTCCTCGTATACGATCTTTTCATGCTTTGGGCTTTCATCCAATTCCAGTTTTCTAGTTGTGAAAATGTGATGAGAAATTAATATATGCATTATTAATTAAAACCATTAAGATAAATTCATAACTAGTTATAATAAATTACAACTGGTTTCCTCTCATCATGCCAATGTTCATATATGGGAAATAAAACCTCATATTCTCTGAGAAATAAAGGTGGGTATATAACTAATGTATTATTTATTGTGGTATATTTTTATTGTTTAGTGTGACCTATATTTTAGAACATATATATATAATACAAAAGAACCTCAATAAGTCGAAAATCACCAAAACTCGAAAAAAAACATTTTGTTCCCTTTCCTTCAAGCCCCGAAACCTAGATTACTCGAAATTTCAACCCTTTATATGTCGGAAATAATTAGTCAATCCCTACAAGCCATTTTGGTATATATTTTCCCTCCATATTCGAAAAAAAAAAATTGGACCTGTGTATCTCGAACATTAGCAATGCTTGATTTTACAGCCTTTTTTACAATCTTTTACAACTCGATCATTTGAAACTAATTACCTCTATAGGTCTAAGAAAAATAAGTTACCGACTTTAAGGATTTGCCAACAATGGACGTCATTGTTTCTTAGATAACAATGTATGAGTACACAGTAAATTGAATAACAAATTATTACCCCTGTAAAGTGAATTTTTATTTATTTTACCTCTCAAACTCAAAATAAGTTAGAAAGAATTAAAACCACTGCAAGTCGAATATTTCCTTAAAAAATCTCTAAGTCGAAAACTCTATAACTCGCATTATTTGGCGTCTCCCTTGAAGTTCGACTTTCAGAGGTTCTACTGTATATGGTATATTGTTTATTGTGTAACTTTATAATTGTTTTTATTGTAAATACTTAATTTAACATAGAATATAAGTGCTTGAATTCATAGAATAATTCTTTTTCGTAATGTAAACGAACAATCATTAGTTTTTAAATATTCAGAATTTAAAAAAAAAAATATTTTAAATATTGTTTTTATAATTTTTTTGTATGAAACGTTTCATGTAAAATTCATTCAGTGCTGGATTTACAATCAATTATACAAATAAGTTGTGATTTATTCATTTAAATGAACTAAAGTTTCCTTACATTATTCATAGAAATAAAAAAAAGAAATATATTTAATGAAAGCTTTGTGAAAATCGACAAAAGTCACAGTTAAGCTTAAGAAAAAAAAGTTAATTAATATTCTCATTTGTTTTAATGCATTTAATACGAGTCAAATTAAGAAGGATTAATGTTAAGCATATCATTATAGAATTTGTTAATTTGAAGGAAATATCAAAATAAATGATATTTTTCAATAAAATAAAGAATAAAATATTTTTTGCCTCCTTATCACTAATGAATTCTGTTGTTTCTTGGAGCTTAATGCTTCTATAACTTCTTTTAATGTGATGCACAAATAATAAGTTTTTCAACTAGACAAAAATAGCTGAATAAAACATTAATGTTGCTCATTAAAAAGTTTTTGTTTTCGAAAATAAATTCAAAACATTTTTTCACTGTTTAGAATTGAATAAACAATAAATAGATGTTTTTAGAAGGAAATTTAAAGTGTTTCATCTGTAAAGACTCTTAACATAAATGAATATTTTAAAATATATTTATTAAATAAGTGAAACGTTTTTGCTATTTGAGTTGCATGGAATTATATAGCAATAAACAAATTTTTTGACTAAAGATAAATACATTTAGTATAAATATGTTTTTAAAAAAAATTGATAATGAACTGATTTTTAAAAACAAAATGAGAAAACATTTGAATTCATTAAAACAAAATCAATATTTTATACTTAAATTCCTATATTAACAAATATTAAACAAATTGATTAAAAATTGAAAACTGTTATTTTAAAAAAAAAGAATATTAAATTATTGGTATTTGAAAATTTTAGATGTTTGAAAACAAAAATAATAATAAAAAGTTTTTAAATTTGAAGAAATTGTAATTCTAATCGATTCTAATTATTGCTCATGAAATAGAATAGAATATCTAAAAATTATTAAATTTTAAAATTATTTTTAAAATTTTATATGTAAAAATGATGTTTTTAAAACATTTTTCTTATCCCCGTCTGCAAAGTTATATTTTTAAAATAAATAAAAATTTTGGAGATTTACAATAAAACAAGTATTAAAAAAAAAAAAAAAATAAAGTCAATTCGTACTTTTTTTTTCACTATATTGCAGAAATTCCTTTATAAATAATTTTCATTGAATTTTTAAATTTATCTGGCGCCATCTATTGGTGAGATATATGCAGCTTAAACAAAAAAAAAAAAACTAAAATTAATGAATTAAATTTAATTACTGAATTAATATTTGAAAAAAGTATATTAACATCCAGTGTCATCCACTACAAGTTAAAAAAATGTATTTGAATTTGAGTGGGTGAATAAAAAGTATTTTATAAACGATTGAAAATTTGAACAAGATATATATATATAGGAGAGTGTGAGCTAATAGAAGGAATTGAAAAAGTATTCAAATGACGAAAGTTAGAAAGTAAGCTTTAGTGGCGTAGGTAGTTTAAACGATTTTTGTTTTTATTTTTTTAACTGATTTTGATTTTTTTTTTTTTTAAATAGTTTATAAGTTTTTAGTTCAAATTAGAAATTTGAAAAATGTTATTAAAAGAGCATATAAATGTCAAAAGCCTTTTTTACTATAATCTGCGAAAATAAACTCATCCCATTATAATATAAGTTAACATTACTTGGATGTAAACATCTAAATAATAATTTTAATCCGCATCAAATATTATTTTTAATATACAATTTAACTATTAAAATTGTTAATATTTTATAATAATTCTTATCTAATACATCTTTATAATCGTATTTTTTTTATTTAATTAAGAAATCTAATTAATTTTTAATTGCACATCATACTGTGACATATTATGTTTTTAATAAATTTTTAGAAATAGTAGAATAAGAAGTTTAACGCTAAAGTTATTTTCATATTAATAAGAAAATATTTTATAGTTTAAACACTAAGAGATTTAATTTTTAAGGTTAATTACAAAAGTAATATAAGATAGATAAGATGGTAAATGAAATTAAATCTGTTGTAAATTAACAAAAATATAAAAAGATCCTTGTGCAAAGTTTGGTAACAGAGTGTTGAATATTTAAATGTAATCAATGAAATCAAAGACATTTGAAAGGAAATTAGTGAAGGCACAATTATTTATTACATTTACTTTTTCTGTATATTACATCAATTTTAGTTCCAATTTTAAAGTTATTTTAATGGAAGTAAACATTTGATCTCATGTAACATTTTATAGCATTCAACATGATGCCTTGCGTAAAACAATAAATTTTAAAAAATATTTAATTAAAATCTATTCTAATTTTTGTTCGTGAAATAGAACATCTAAAAGTAAATTAAATTTTAAAATTATTTAATTAATTCAAAATTTGAATTTTAAAAATGATATTATTAAAGTATTTTTCTGGTCCCCTCTGCAACATTATATTTTTAAATAATTTATTATAATTATTATCATTGTTAATTATTATTATTATAATGTATTATTATTATTCATCAACATTATATTTTTAATAATCTGCTCTAATAATTTTTCATCTATTAAATATCAAAAACAAACGCATTATTAATACAAATATGAAAAGTATTGAATACTTTAAAACAAAAATAAAATATATGCAGTAAAAACAGAAAATAAAAAATGAAAAATTATATTTAAAGTATCACAATTATTCCCTCCTACTCCATAAAAAAAAAAAATTATTAAATTGCTTTTGAGAATAAATAAATTGTTTTTTAAACTTAAAACCTGTTCTGGACAAAAACTGATTCTGGAAAAAAAAGATTATTTCCAGAATCAGGAGATTTATATATTTTTTTCAATGCAGGCTGCTTCAGAAATATTTTTTGTTGGAATCAATTGAATTCTTCTGTAAATTCAGTTTTTGAAAAGTGCACTTTTCTGTGGAATATTTTGAAATAAACAGATACATATTTCTAAACGACATACTAAAAACCCATAAAAATCTTTCGAAGCTTTAAATTAAAATTTTAGGAATTTAAATAAATCCCCTGTTAATCAACTATTTTTTTAAGAGACATTTTACTTTAATGAATGCGTAGTTTAAATTTTCAATTTTTTATTTGAAAACCAAATATTTTTTCTCTCTTTTAATTCCCACCAAAGCTGAAATGCAAATAATTTCAATAATTATTCTATAATTTTTTTCAGTTAGAAATTTTATTTAAAGAATAACTATTTTGTAAC
Organism: Caerostris extrusa; assembly: GCA_021605095.1. Lineage (NCBI taxonomy): Eukaryota > Metazoa > Arthropoda > Arachnida > Araneae > Araneidae > Caerostris > Caerostris extrusa. Next base: position 97,299 of record BPLR01000474.1, on the reverse strand, counting down.
ATTTGTGACCCTTATACTTAAAACTTATTTATAGTAACAAATTTCTGTGGATAATATGGCATCTGTAATAATGATTAATATTCTAAATATGGAAATGAAGCATTTTTTATCTTACAGCAGGTTTTATTATAGGATTTATGTCTGATTTCTCAATATTTATTTTTTAGTAATGTCTTACTTATAGATAGTTAAAACAAAATTATATAAAAGTTTTAGGAATTATGAACATTTAATGCTGTGCTTATTTAAGTAAACTAATGCGGTCAACCTCGTTTGTGCAATTTATTACACCCATTTAACTAAACGGAATATATTCACAAACAGCTTTATATAATTAGAATGGGAAGTCTAGGTTTGAATTTCAGGTCAAGTATGATTTTTTATTGAGTTCACAATAAAAATTCCAAAATGCACATTTTAGTGCCTATTAGATGAAATTAATAATTAAAACCTAGAACTCTTATATCTTAACGCCGTCAGTACCAAAACCAAAAATCATTTAAGCCAAACAACCAATTAACAGAGACTGTGTCAATAAAATACTATCATAAGTTAAGCCCTTTTCCTTACGTTAAATGTTTTCATTTTTTATTCTGTTGACAATAATTTTTAGTATTACATTGGCTTAAAGTGTAATAAATGCTCTTTATATGGAAGAAGTTAATCACTGAAGTGATAAAATAATCACCAGTATGAATAATTTAAATATTTAAACCTTAAGGCTTTTAATTTAAATCCAAACTTTTAGTGTTAGGTATAAATTAACCACAAATTTTGTAATTATAATTCTTTCATTTTCTTAGATTCACAGTTCATTAATAACTAAAAATTCATTGTTCATTTACATATATAAATGATTTTATTTGCATTTTAACTAACTAGAAAGCAATTCTAACAATATACATTTTACAAATAAAAATATCTATTACTATTCAACTTAAATTGAAGGAAATATATCACACATAAAATAACATTTATTTTAATTTGAGAAATGTTCTTGAAAAATTCTTATAAATCTTTTGAAGTACTGAAGTATAAGGATAAACTAATTATAGGAAAAATCTTTATTAAAAATTATTTGAATTTGAAAGCATTTGTTTCAAACTATTTTCATTTGATGTTGTTTAATCATTTATTCATGAACCTAGATTCCAGTAATAATATTTAAGAACAAAAGTTACTGAATAGTTTAATTATACTGAGCAAAACAATAATAATAATAAAATTTATCCTTCCAAAAAAGATATGATATTAAATTTCTAAATCTTAAATATGGCATTCAAATTTCACCAGCATGTATCATTTTTAAGAGATAGAATTCTACTTAAAAGAAGAATTTATTTAACAAGAAGGCGTATGCCCATTAATAATATTTCTTTAAAAGGAAAACATGAGAAATATATTATTATTCTATACAAAGCAATTAAATTAGTCATGGGAACACCTTTGGTTGATTTTTGTCTCTTTGTACTATGATTTGGTGTCTCCATCAGGGATCAACAGTAACCATATTTTATATTTAACATATTTTCAGTCAATTTTCCGGTTATCTCTTTCCCATATTAAATGCTTCCATGTTCATCAGAAACTGTTCCCATATTAGCCGGAAAAATTCAAATTCAAATATAGAAAATGATGCGTTTAATATCTATTGCATAGTAATATATTAAAAGAGCAATGTAGTCTGCCCACATAATTTCGCCATAATTTTAGACCTCATTTCCCAATAAATTTTTGCATACATTTTCAAAAATATCACACTCCGATTAATCAGCAGCATACAGTTATTTTTTTCTGAAATTAGGATCTATACTAAAATCTGTACTATAATTTGGTGTCTCCATTAGGTTTTAAACATTAATATTCTAACATACTTTCATTACATTTGCCAATTATCTCTTCTCCATATTAATTGCTTCTATGTTCATCAGAAACAGCCATATTAGCTGGGAAAAGTTCAAATGCAAATATCGGAATTATATATTATATTCAATGTCATAACAGAGGAAAGTCATCTTTCCACAATTTCATAATAATTTGAACCCTTTATTTACTAATACATTTTTAGCATGCATTTTCAATAGCATCCCAAGATGATTTATTATCAATATCCAGTTGTTTTTATTTATTTATTTTTTTTTTTGAAAATATGATTTCTAATCATTTACTGCACTTGAAGTTTGACAAAACAATATTCATTTTTTTTTTTTTTTCCTTTATTATGCATGGAAATTCGTTTTTTATATATTCAAATGTTTTACCATCCTTATTTATCCTTTCAGAACACTGTCTAATAGTTAAAAGTTTTACAAGGGCACTTAACATGCGTGTTATATAAAGAATTATGTTTGAGATCTTCTTGATGGTTATATTGCACCATGTATGTCCGCAAAATTAGTATGCTATCCCATACAAAACTGGACATGAGGATCACTTCGATTCAAAGTTTTACAGAATAGGTGTGAATACCGCTTGGAGGTCGCCACCAATTCATGCGTGGTACGCCGCTAAATATCCTGGTATGTCCTTGCAGTGCTCCTGCCTGATCTGCTCAAACGGCTTTAACTAGACTAAGGACTGACCCCACTAAGAGTTTGACCTTCAATGGAGACGAGAAGACATATGCCCTTTGTCATTGTTCGGCCATCGCGTCTCCCTCTCATCTCATTGATTATATTGGTGCCTCTGTGAGGCAACTGTTGAATGAGGGGAGAACCATTTAAGATCTATTGATACAGCAGGATCTAGTGAACTTGGTTTAGAATTCTAAATCAAAGGGGATAATAGGTTAATCAGCTTTATAGTAATTAGCAAGGCATAAAAGAATCCCAATTAAGGCAATAGCATTGTCCCAAGTGTTTGAGCAATTTGATTTGGTTTGTTGTTCTACGTCATCTTGTGCACACGAGTGCTAAACCGGGACCTACAGTTTAAAGTGAACCACCAGGATTCGAACCTAAAACGTGTGGTACTACCAAAGGCCAGAGCGGTAGTCAATTTGTCATCAGGCCGCAATTGTTTGAGCGAAGCTTATCATGTTTGAAAATTCGTAAATCAAGGAATCCTGTGTGTTTGGTTAATTACTTTTTGTTACCAATTTCAGCTAAATGTAAAACCGAAAGGATATACGCGATAGAAACCAAAAAGCTATATCCAGTGCAAAATCTCCGATTTACGGCTTAAATTGTCGCCAAAACTTAAGGTCTCTTAAACTCAGATTCAGCTGTACTATTTTTAACAAAACCTTTCCGATTCAAAAAATGGTAGACAGTTCAGTAATTTAGATCTGAACGTAGTAGTTTGAAATCTTTAAAAACCGACATTATTTATCTGGAAATACTTAAATGGATACCTCTTCTTCATTTCGCAAGGGCCCCATGGTGGGCTGGGGCCGTCTGCCTAGTGGCAGATTTTTAGACAGGAGATGTTTTTTTTTTACAGGGTAGGGTTGTCAGCCCTTACGCCCAAAGCTCTACAGTCATAATATAACAGAAATGTTTAAAGTGGGTTCCAAACCACTGAAAACTTCCATGGCATCGCTGAGACTCAAACCTGAAACCTGTGGCGCCGCTAGTCACTCAGCCATCAGGCCTTAAATGCCCATTACGGTTTTATAATATTTTAAAACATTTCCGCAAATTTTATTTTTACATACCTGTTAAATAAAAGCCATGCAAGATTTAAAATGTACTTCATAATTATAAATATTTATAACACTTTAAAATGAATAAAGTATACAATGTTTAATAAAACTTTCAACAAACTAATGATAAATATATTTGAATATGATAGTTACCTTATAAAAATGCGTTATTTAACTAAGACTTGTTTTGAAATACGAATTTTCAAAATTTTAATTTTCTTTCTTTATGCAAAAATTCTCTTTTGATGCATTTCATAGTGTAAATATCGGCAAAGAGATAATTTTAAAAATAAAATCTAATTTACATCCATTATCTGTATCTATATTAAATTTTCAATTAACTTAAAATACTCTGTTGATATACTTAAGAATGAATTAGCTTCTATAAAAAAATTATTTAATTAGAAAAAAATTAATTGTGTATTGTCTTACATTTTGTAATCGTTAACGAAATTTTCAATTAATGTTAAAGTAAAATAGAATAAAGTTACAATAGTGTATTAAAATATATTATTGAGACAAATTGCATGAAAAGTGAATTAATACTGGGCTATAGAACGGGACTGGGCTGATTATTTTTCTTATAAAACGTTTTTTTAAATTTCCAATAAAAAACATTTACATATATTTAATAACACATTATGTTATGAAATATATAATAAATCAAATACTAGAAGCTTTATATTCTTTATATATAATACTGAAATTCATTTTTTATCCTGTTAATTTATAATTTCATAACAAAAATCTTTAAAAAAAAAAAATGATAGAGCTGTAAACTATTCCATGTGGTGTTTTTTTTATCTACTGTAAGTATTTTTATTTATTATACTTATTTTATATTATATTTTTACCATATGTATATGTATTTCATACTCATAAAATACATTTTATTACTATACGTATAACTTTTTATTTAATATACGTATTTTATATAAGTATATTTTTCAATATATTTATACTTATTTCATACCTATAAAAATACGTATTTTATTGTTATACATATATGTTTTTTTATTTGCTATCCGTATTTACTGTATTATTTACTATATGTATTGTTTAAATATAAATATGTATATGTATTTCTATTATTGCATTTACAATTAATGACATCTTTTTATCCCTGAAAACAGTGAATATTTTGTTATATGTAAATAAAACGATGAGTTAACATCTACATAAGAATGCATATAATTTTCTTTTTATGTATATATCTCCTCATTCCCGAAGAAAAAACATTAATTGCCATTTGTGTTAAATAATTCATGCATATTTTACGAAACCAAAAAAAAAATCTATGCATAATGGAGATATAAAGAACGTTATTCTGCACTGTTATTTTAAGAGTTAAAAAAATCAATCACTTCAACTCGAAAACAAGATAAAAAAAATGCACAATATTTTTTTGTTGATAAATTAGATTAGCTTGTGAACTTTTATGCCTGCTGCTCAAATTGAAAGCAAGTAAAGAAATAAATCAATATCGCATAACTGAAACAGTGACACGTTGATTAAAAATACAGATTGCTGAGAAGAAAAAAAAAAAAGGACTTCGATTTCGAGAACTCAGACAGTTGACTGGTTCGGTGTATGCAAATGTTATTTTTCTTAACATTTAAAGTGATTAATTCAAACAGTGGTTGCCGTTTTTAATTTTTAAACTTGTAGAAACATTACACAGAGAAAATTTTCAATGAAGTTAGCTCAAAAGCAATCATTCAAAAAACAGCACTCGAATGTAATTAACTTTTCAGTTAACAGAAAACGGAGAGAGTCATTAATTAAATCTGATTTTTCAGGCAAAAAATATTAAAAGAAATTTATGATTTGTTGCTCGTGTGTTCATAAAAGCATATTTTTTTGCATTAATGTTTGGTTTTATTCCAGAAATTAAAATGAGAGAGTAATTAAAATGCATCTTCACTGAAGATTAAAAAAGCAATATATCAAAAATGAAGGAAATGCAAGTTGAGTTACTAAAATATTTTTTAGTTAAAAGGATCTTGGAAAGAATTTTCATTAAAAATTTAAAATTCGTCTTCATGAAGCTGTAATCAAGATACTGCACTTTCTAGTTAATTCATAGAAATTATTATCGCTTTTTGTTAGAAGTAAAATAGTGAAATATTTATTATAAAATCATATTATTAATGTTCAGTTTTGTTTATATTTTCTAATTTTTGTTTCATGATAAATATTTTGCAAATATAAGAAGTTTTAAATATATGTATATTTTTATCACATTTAGTGTATATCAAAAATGCAAATATTTGCTTATTTTATATCGAAGCTGGAAACCATTTTTACTTTTGTGATAGGAATAAATAAAGAGATAAAGTAGAAATTATTCCTTTTTATTTCAGTATTTAAATTATTCATGCTATAGCAATCGTAATTTGTCATAGTTTGTTTTTTTGTAATATATATACACAGTCAGTCACATTAATGTGACCACCACCTAATTTTGGAGTCAACGTGAAATAACCAATCACAAAAGGCAGGTGGCAGCACATTGCAGTGGAGTGTATATAAAAGAATTCCATTTAATACCACTCAAATACCACTTAATACCACATTCCACACTCCACTTAATGCCAAAATATACAAGAGTGTATATTCAGACTTTTGACAGGTGGTCACATTAATGTGATTGGACTGTGTATATTGAAATTACCATACATTCAAATCCGATCAAAACATTAATTTCTTTATTTAATTTAAAAAATTTCAATCAGAGTAAGACTATATATATTAAATTTTTGCAAAATATTAAGTACATTTTTTATATAAATAATAAGAGTGTAAACGTCAATGACACCATGACTTCTTGAACGTTGGCAACCTCGTCTATCCTCATCCTCCTCGTAAGTTGGCGACCTAATATTTTACTCTGGCTACAGTATTATCCAATATTTATAAGACACTTTAAATGGCCATTTCTAAATTATCATTCAAATCGATAAAGGTATTTGTTTAATTATTAATTCATTCACAAATAATTGGGAAAGAATATTGTAAAATCATCATAACTCAACAGATACAACTGAAGAAGATTTTAACGTTTAGTAGCTAAGTTTTTTAACCAAATATAAGCTACTAATTATCCACGCTTTGAAAAATTATTTTCTACTAATGCGTTATCTATTGAAAAGTCTGCAACATGGATGCTCTTTTTTTTTTAATTTTCTTTCAGAAAATCCTTCCTTTTTAACTTGTTCAATGAACTGAATGAGACGTTGATTGGCTATGGTTTTATATCAAAAACGCCCATTTTTAAACCTATTAATATATAGGCCAGTAAGAATGTCTTCTTTAAGAAACCTGTCAATATTTACAAGAAAATTGACAAATATCAGGCGGTCAGGTAATGAAAAAGTAATTATCAAATTGAGTATTTATTTATTTATTTTTTGTTTATTTTTACAACACTTCTGAAAAGCAGAATTTTACACTACCTACTTAACATATAGTCATCAGTAGTTAAATTTTACAAATTAAGTATTTTTAGCTTGAAAGAATTTAGAAAAATGACTCGCCTGAAGTGAAGCATAAAAAAATGAACCCTAGCACACCCCTTACAATTCAAGACTAATATTCGAAACAAAGATTTCGAAACTGACACCCACCCCTGTTTAATAAATATGATAACAATTCCTAATAAAATTAGTAATGAATAATAATAATATGTTTTCGACAAGATTTACCATCATTTGGTGAAATATTTATGGAAATATTCTGTTTTAATGTATTTACACTTTAAAACAACATACAATATTTATTTAGTGTACAAGATTTAATTTTTTCTTCATTTATCCGAAAAGTTATTATTTATTTTTATATGAACATTTGTATCAGTGTTATTTACCTTGTAAGTAATCAAAAATTGACATATTGATTTGTTCGATATGAAATAAACTTCTGAACACACGATATTTAAAAGAACTCAAACACAAATGGTTTGAACATATTTAATTAATATATCCTCCCTGTACATCACTTCTGCCACCGACTTTAAAGAATTTTTTATTCAATTTCATAGAACGACTTTAATTTAGAGTCAATAAATTCAGTCAAGGCTGTTTTGACAGCTTCATGATAAGCAAAACATTTTTCTTTAAGAGTGATTCTAAATATTTAAAGAAATGGTAATTAGTAGGATCTGGTGAATATTGTATTAAATACAAGTCTGGTGAATATTGTTGCTCAGTAAGAATCTCGAATTTCAACTGGAACAGTTTTTGGAGAATGGCTCTTAAAACATGAGGTCTTGAATTATCGTGGAGAATAATAATACCTTTTCGATTCATCAATGCTGATGACAGCAATTTCTGATGCGAAATATCCTTTTTTTGGCAATAATACTGTGCAGTAATTGCGTGACACATTCCTAGGAAGTTGTAATGGTAACTCTGATTCCACCAAACTCTCTTTCTCTCTCTGATATTGCACAAAACAATCATTACTGTCTTATTTGAGGAAAGCTTGGTTTTTGGTTTGTTCTTTTTCCTCTGGGTCTAACCATTAGGTTGAGTGTTAACGATTATCATACCACAATATCCACTTTTCTTCAGATACGATGATACTATCCAAAATAGAACAATTTCTTTTCGAAATTTTAAATGATTGGCAAATTTGCAAGCGTTGCAATTTCTAGATGTCTGTAAATTCATGTAGAACCCATTTTTCAAGTCCATTACCTTTACAAGCATTGAAAAGATATCTCTAAACTATTGTTATACCCACTCTAAAATCAACAGCAAGTTTTTTAACAGGGAAAACAGAACATCATTACAGAACAAGCCAGGTTCCCCACGGGGTTCATTTTCTACGCTTATATGTCGGGATTTCAAATTCTCAAACCATCATCTCACTATAGATACATTAGCAGTATCATTCCCAAATGCAGCATTCATGTTTCGCATTCCTTGGGCAACAGAATGACCAAGTTAGAATAAAGAATGATGATCCGCATTTTGTCCATGTTTCTACTTGTTTTTGAATTACTAACAATTGCAGCATCCATATGCGAACAGACACACAATTAGACAGAAAGCGAAATAAAATGTTATATAACACATTTATTGAATTTAGTATTGGTAGGTATATATTATATATAACTGTTATTTAATTTAGTGCTGAGGAGATATATATTTTATAAAACTTTTATTTAATTTAGTACTGGTAGATATATATTATATAAAACGTCAACTTACACAAAAAGTTCACTTTATGTGGAACTATTTTATTCTTTGTAAAAGATCTTTAAAAATGAAAAAAAAACCCAGTAAGAAACGAATAATAATGCTTATATAAATTGTATAAATAAATAAAATGCAATTATAATTTAGTCAATCTTATAGACTTTCAGCTCCATTATTATACAAGATCGCAATTTTTGTCTTATTTCAAAAAAAAACGATTTTTTAGTGTTTTTTTTTTTTTGTTTATCAGTTTCATCTTTTTTGATAATACTGTTTTTCATAAATAGCATAGCAATTATTTTAAATTTCCATTGCGCAAACTAACTATTGGTTAATGTTAAAAAAAAAACTTCATGTCTTTCCATAGGATATTCAAAATCATAAAAAGAAAAATAATAATAAAAAGTTCATTTTAAAAATACATTTAAATAAAATTGGATTTTAGTTAAAAATAAGTTTATTTTAGTCACATTAATTGTTATTCATCATATATATAATCAAATCCATCCTTTTTTAAAACTAAACAAAATAAAGTTTCTTGTGAAATAATGCTATTATAATTAACTTCCGTTCGGTTATAAGTAGTTATTCTAATGTATTGCTTACTTTGAATTACAAAAACTCGCATGGGACAAAGTTGCATAGCTTTGTTCTAGAATTTATATACAATTTTTTTATGTACACATCCATCTTTCATTTTCAAAATTTTGGGAAAAGACTCTTTATAAACGAATGCAATAAAATTATGTGTTTATTTAATATGATTAAGTATCTTTTTATACTAATTATTTTATGATTTATTGTAGTTTCTGATTTATGAAGCTATTCATTTCAAAAATTCTATAAAATAGCGTTGGAAAAATCCATTTGTTTTATTCCTCAGAGGAAATCACTACCAAAACAAAGAAATGAAGCAATCTTTTCGAATCGTCTTTGTTCTATTCTTTGTTATTTTCTAGTTATGTCAATGGTTTTTTTTTTTGTAATTATGCATTATAAATTCTGATCATTAATTTTTCTTACTCTATTTACATTTTTATTGTGCATTATTATTTTGAATTTTTTTTTCACGTTCTTTTTTAATTTATTATTATAATACAATCAACGCTATTGATATTTTAAAAAAAAATCACATAAATTATTTTTTAGGGACTTGGAAGTTATGAGATAAAAATTGTTTTAATATTTTGGTTTATATTTATACACATCTGTAGAAAAAGATAAATATTACTTAATTTTATTTTACTTTTAAGATGAATAAAACCCTACTTTACCATGACTTTTATTTGATTCGAAATCAATATTTTATAATAAAAAGAATTTAAATTTTTAACAAACTTTTATATACCTGCCACAAAGTAGTATTTGTATTATTTTCTGTTATTTTTATATTGTTGTATTGTTGCTCGATTGATTCTAGAAATCTGCCAAATCATTGGAAACCCATTTGTCATGTTCTTCCACCTCTTCATGCACTTCAAGATAACTATTATTATCCCTATTCCAAAATTTCATCTGGATCTGTTTTTGGTGAGTGGCTTAAAAACATGAAGTCTTGCATTATAATGGAGAATATTAATATCTTTTCGATTGATCAGTGCTTTTGACGGCAACTTCTCACGCGAAATATAAGCAATAATACTGTGCATAAATCATGATATATATTCCTAAGAAGCTGTAATGTGTAACTTGGTTCCACCAAAATTCTTTCTGATATACCACCAAACTCAACTATTGTCTTCTTTTTTTAGGCAAGCGTTTAGATTAGGCTTTACGTCTGTATCTAACCACTGTGTTGAGTATTTACGATCATCATACAATGCAATCATACGACCCAAAATGGAACAATTTCCTTGCCAAATACTAACTGATTCTCAAATTTGAAAGCTTTTTGCAATTTCTAGATACCTGTCAATTCGTGTGGAACCCATTTGCCAAGTTGTTTCACCTCTTCAAGCACTGCAAGATATCTCTAAACTATTGTTATGCCTATTCCAAAATCAACAGCGAGTTTCTCAATAGGGAGAACAGAACATCATTACAGAACAAGCTTTCGGGTTCCCCATGAGGTTCATGTTCTACGCTTATATGTTGTGATTTGAAATTCTCAAACCATTATCTCACTGTAGATACATTAGCTGTATCCTTCCCAAATGCAGCATTGTTGTTTCGTATTACTTGGTCAACAGAATGGCCAAGTCTATTTTCATAAAGAATAATGACACCTTTTTGTTGGATTCCAAGTTTCAGAATTTTAAGTGAGAAGTTTTATGCATTTCTAACAATTTAGACATCCGTAAGCGAACAAAAACGCCATTTGACGGAAGAAAAAAATAAAATGATACACTTTTACTTAATTTAGCACTGGTAGATATATATTTTTATAAAATATGTTTTAATTTTGTATTGGTAGATATATATTTTGAGGGCTGACGGCCAAGAGACTAGCGCTCTGGCTCTCGGTTCCACAGGGTTTGAGTCTCTGCGGTGCCATGGAAGTTTGTAGTGGTTCGAATCCACTTTACACCGTAGGTCTCATTCTAATATGACTGTGGAGAATAGGCATGACATCCCTACCCAGTAAAAGGAAAATATATGTTTCTGAATCTTCCAGTAGGAGATGACCTTGGTCCACCATGGGGTTTTTGCACCATTGAAGAAAAATATATATATTTTATAAAACGTCACCTTACACAGTAAAATATACTTTCTGTAGAACATTTATTTTATTCTGTGTAAAAGATTTTTAAATATTAAAATTAATAAGAAACAGATGATATTGATTATAAGAATTCTATAAATAAATTTTTAAAAAAAAACAGAATTTAGTCAATTTTAATAGACTTTCACTCACATTATTATACAAGAATATATTTTTTGGTTTTCTTCAAAACACAATTTTTTTGTAGTTTTTTCATTTATTTATCAATTTTAATTTTTGCTAATACTGATTTTCATGAATAGCATTGCAGTTATTTTAAATTTTCATTGCTCAAACTAACTATTGTTTAATGTTATAAAACTTCATTTTGTTCCACATGACATGTAAAGTTATAATACAAAAGATAGAAAAATTAAAAATAACTAAAATTATTTTAAAATAAATTAAAATAAAATTGGACTTTAGTTAAAAATAAGTTTATTATGGTCATATTAATTACATTCATGTCCATAAATTAAGGATATTGAAGTAAAGAAGGTATCCATGCCATAAATTCATATGTCCATAAATTAAGGAAAGAAGTATTAAGGCAAAGAAAGAGACAGAAGCAAAACAAATTTGACTTATTTGTAAAGTCTATTTATTAAACAAAAGGTAAAGAGCAAAAAGATGCTATATGTTTGACATAATTAATAAAAATTGCAATTTTTACTCCCTGGAGCAAATTTCACAAAAGAACCTATTTACAAAAAACAGTATAACATGGTTAGTATGATGGTTAATATGGAGTATGTCTCCCGGACGATGCAATACAGGCCTTACAACGCCTAGGCATGCTGAGTATCAAATTATCAATCTGATCTTGGGGAATATTACACCACTCATCAAGCAATGCCCTCCGAAGTTCCGGTTGACAGGTGGGAGAGGGTTGACGGGCTGCAATTCGTCGGCCAAGCATATCCACACATGCTCTATTGGATTCATGTCCGGTGAGTATGCTGGCCAATCCGTACGGGTGATATCCTCCAATTGAAGGCATTCGTCTACAATGTTTGCACGGTGAGGACGAGCGTCGTCCTCCATAAACACTCTGGGCGATTCCAAGTTCCTCGGATACTTCCGGCTGGGTACGTCCACATTCCAGGCGTCCGATAATTCTACCACGTAAAAAATCATCCAAATGCTTCCTTTGTGCCATAACTATGCGGTTATTGCACTGAAAGGCTTTTAAAGCGCTTGTGAACAATTTTTACTTCTTTGCCACCATTCCTTATATACCCCTCTCTTACACTCTCGTCATTGTGACGTACTATCCGCGCCATCTGGTGGTTTCCTGTAATTTGCATATTCTTCTTCAAGATGTGTGTGATAATTCTACAGGTGAAATTTTTATTTTAGAGTTCAATTTCTGTGTGATTCTGAATTATCCTTAATTTATGGACATGAGTGTATTTTTCATCATATATCAGTTCAAATCCGTCTTTTTTTTAAAAAACTAATCAAAATAATTTTTCTTGTGAAATAATGCTATTATAATTAACTTCCGTGCAGATATAAGTATTTATTCTAATGTATTGCTTACTTTGAATTATGAAACTCGCATGGGACGAAGTTGCATAGCTTTGTTCTAGAATTTATATACAATTTTTTTATGTACACAGCCATCTTTCATTTTTCAAAATTATGGGAAATGACTCTTTATAAATGAATGCAATACAATGATGTGTATATTTAATATGATTAAGTATCTTTTTATACTAATTATTTTATGATTTATTGTAGTTTCTGATTTATGAAGCTATTCATTTCAAAATTCTATAAAATAGCGTTGGAAAAATCCATTTGTTTTATTCCTCAGAGGAAATCACTGGCAAAACAAAGAAATGAAGCAATCTTTTCGGATCGTCTTGGTTCTATTCTTGGTAGTTATTTTCTAAAGTTATGTCAATGGTGTTTTTTTTTTTTTTTTTAATAATGCATTATAAATTCTCATCATTAATTTTTCTTGCTCTATTTACATTCTTACTGTGCATATTTTTTGAATTTTTTTTTCATTTTTTTTTTAAGTTATTATTATACTACAATAATCAACGTTACTGATATTTTTTAAAAAAATGCCTTGCATGAATGATTTTTTAGGGACTTGGATGTTATGAGATAAAAATTTTTTAATATTTTGGTTTATATTTATTCTAATTTTTGGAAAAAGATAAATATTACTTAATTTTATTTTACTTTTTAAGATAAATAAATCCCTACTTTATCATTTGATTCGAAATCAATATTTTATTGTAAAAGAATTTCAGTTTTTAAAAAATTGTATATACTTACCACAAAGTAGTTGTATTACTATTTTCTATTATTTTAATAAATTATTATTTATAAAAATTTCAAATTTGCGCACAGTTTTCATGACTTTTATTTAACATTACTGTCAATTTAAATATCGACAGTAAAACAGGAAAAAAAAAAATATACTACGTTTGGTTTGGTTTGTCGCTCTATGATCATTTTTGCACAATTTGGGCTAATTAGACTGGGACTTACAGATTAACGTGGATTCCAAACCACTAACGAATATCCATGCCACATAAAATATATTATATATTTATATTCACTGTTGCATGTTAAATAGTAATTAATAAAATAAAAATAATGTTGTCTTTTTCTCTTTCCCCAAATTACAGACACGTAGAACCAAGCCTACTGACCATCAAAATGTTCCTTGATCCCTGTTTAATATCATATATATTAAATGAATCGAACTATAAAACAACACATAACATTAATAACAATTATAATACACAATTCCTTCGTGAAAATTACTCGTCTTATTCTACAATTTTCAAATAAAAATGGTCAAATATTTTTAAATATGTTAAATTCATACATATACGTTATCTTTTCTGGGACTTACATATATCGATTGCAAAATATGCTATATGTAGAACATCACATCAAAAAGCTGCATGCAATTTGCTACTTCAATATTCAATAAAATTATACGCCAAAAAAGAATCCTCAATCTGACTGACCTAAAAATGTTCTTTACCCCAGTATAAGAAAACATATATTAAAGAAATTTATATATAAAACGCATAACAAAAATAATATTTTAAAATTTTCTAATCTCACCATGCTGAAATGCTGGCAACAAATATGCTTGAGTGTGCCTTATATCTCTACAGAAATTTTAAAAAATTGATATGAAGTATAAATTGAACAAATGTGTTTACTAAGTATTTTAATTGCATACAACTAGGACATTTTCTCTTGGACTACACATATTGTTTACAAAATATGCTACATGTCTACATCACATCAAGAAAGTTGCATACAACTTGCCATTTCAATATCCAATAAAATCACAAAAATCTAAATAGTCAAAAAGAATCCCAATCCCACTTACCCCCAAGATGGTTCTTATCATAGTGTAAGAACACAAGTATTAAATATATTTAAATATAAACAATGCATAATATTAATATAGTTTTAAAGTTTTAGGATCTCCCATAAGACATACTACGTATAATTTAAATGTTCCTGAAAATAAGTGAATGTATCTACGTTATATATCTATCTAGGTCTTAAATCTCTATAGAAATTAACAAAACTGATATAAAGTAACAAATAATATTAAAAAAAAAAAAATTTTTGAAGTCAATTCCTACTTTTTTTCACTCTATTGCAGAAAGTCCTTTATAAATCATTTTCATTCATTTTTTTAACTTTATCTGGCGCCATCTATTGGTAGATATATGCAACTTAAATCTAAAAAAACTAAAAAATTAATTAAACTTAATTGCTGAATTAATATTTGAAAAATTGTATTAACATCAAGTGTCATCCATTACAAGTTAAAAAAATGTATTTGAGCTTGAGTGGATGAATAAAAAGTATTTTATTAAAGATTTTGAAAATTTGAACAAGATGTATATAAGAGTGTGAGAAGGAATTGAAAAATTGAATAAATGCGGTTATTAATAATGTTAAATATATACAACTACGATATCTTGTCTTGAATTACACAAATTGACTATAAAATATGCTTCATGTAGAACATCACTTCAAAACAGTTGTTTGCAACTTGCCACCTCAATATCCAATAAAGTCCTAATACAATTAACCCCCAAAACATTCCTTTACCTCGGTGTTAGGACACATGTATAAAGAAATTTAAATATGAAACAATGCTTAATATTAATAATAACATTTTTAAATTTTAGATTCTCACAAAGCTTTAAAATGCTCTTTGAAAATATAACTGAGCGTGTCTTATATCTCTACAGAAAATAACAAAAACTGATATGAAGTAACCATTGAACTAACATGTTTACTAAGTAGGTAAAATACACACAAATACGATATCTTCTCTTGAATTACATATGCTGACTACAAAATATGCTGCAGGTACAATATTACTTCAAAAAATTGCATGCGACTTGTCTCTGTAATGTACAATATAATCACAAGTGCTTACAAGTCTTATGAAGTCGAAATAAATTAGATTTGTTAATCGACTTTTCATAATTATGCACATCGCTACATTATTTCGGACAATTCGCATCTGCTGTCGAAGCAGTCTCATTAAATTTATTGCAACACGAAATAATTCTGAACAATGTCTAAAATTATCCAGCAACAACAACAACAGAAAATAAATTCTAAAACAAAGTTTAATTGTCATATATGAATAATTAATCACCAATAACAATAAAGTAGCAATGTATTAGAGCTTAATTTTTTTGTATTTCCATATATTTGCTGTTACTGTCAGTAGTTTATATTCATTTATTTTCTAAAAACAGCAAATTTTTTTACAGAGCTTTCCTTTTGCAGTACTTATGTAAATAATAATTTTTTTAATAATTACTAATTTTTTATAATTACATGTCTTTTAAATTATTTGATTAAATTATTCATTTTATAAAATACATTTCAGCGTTCTCCTTCCTACTGACCTCTTCAAGTTAACCCTTTCGTCAAACGTATATCAGTGAAAGGAAAAAATGAATAAAAAGGTAAATTTCTGCTGCCTTTTTGAATTTTAATAATATTCCTTTCATCAAGTATATAAGAAACTAATGAATGCAAATTGCAGTAAAAGAAGATTAATATCATATAATGATAAATTCCTTCAGGCAGTCATCACAGATTACCAGTTTTAATCCTCTCAGAATATGTTCCTTTTATTTTGCTATTTATTTTTTTTTTTCTCACTAACTATTTGCCTTTTCTATTATATCGATTTTGTCTAGATAAAATACCGTACTAATAACATCACCTGGCATGCAAATTAGATTTTCGAATTTTATATTCAAAGCTAATTAGCATCTGGGAAACAATGTACTAAACCTTAAGTACTGTTAGCTAATCTTTTGTCTGCTTTCATGTTGAATTTTTAAACTGTGGTGTTCACCTTTTATTATTTCTTTACAATATTTTAGTTTGCTTACTACTGTGTCCAGAAAGTAAGACCAATTTTCAATTTAAAATTCCGGGGCTTATGGAATTTCAATTTTTTTTCCTATTTTAGGTTTCTGGCACTGTCCTGGACATCTGTGTGAAATTTGAGGTCAAAATATTCATTAGTGTTTGAGTTTCGCTTGTCTTTGTGAGACGCTCAAAATTGATTGAATTTTGAAATGTCTGAATTAATTGAGCAAAAATTTGCATTAAATTTAATTTGCGGAAAAGTATAGAATGTTTCAGAAGGCATTCGGTGAACATTCCTATATCGGAAAGAAATGTGTACAAGTGGTATAAACAGTTCAAAAAAAGCCAGAGAACCCGTTTGAAGACATACAGCTTCACAATCACAATCAACTTCAACTGGTTGACAATCAACTTCAATCGGCGAAGCTCACATCCAAAAATTAAAGATATCGTATTTGCAAACAGTCGATTTACACTTAGAGATCTTGCTGAGGACGTTGGAATTTCAAATGGATCTATCAATTCCATTTTGGGCCTCAAACGCGTCAAATCTCGATTGATATCAAACACAATGAATACCAAACACAATTTGATTCTTCTTGACTTTTTCGCCGAAAATGAAACCCTTATCATTAATAATGCTTAGAAGTGGTATAAACAATTCAAAGAAGGCAGATAAAGCATTGAAGATGAAGAGCCCTCTGGTCGATCATCAACCTAAACCGACGAACCCCACGTCCAAGAAATTAAAGATTTGGTGCCGTCGGTGCCGTACAGATTTGGCAAACCGTCGTTACAATTAGAGACCTTGCTGATGATGTTGAAATTTCAAAAGGATCGGTCAAGTCCATTTTTGGGCTTCAAACGCGTCAAATCTCGATTGGTACCGAAAACACTGAATGCTCCAGCTCACACTGCATTGATTCTTCGTGACTTTTCGCCAAAAATGAAACCTATATCATTCCACAACCACCATATTCACACCGTACGACTTCTGGCTTTTCCCTAAACTGAAAAAGATCACTTCGGGTACACCGTTTTGAGTCGATTGAAGAGATTCAACGTGCATCGCCACGCGCTTTGAAGGCCATCCCTGTCGATGACTTTTTAGTATGCATTGAGGATTGGGAAAAAGTTTTCATAAGTGCATTGTGTCTGGAGAGGATTACTTTGAAAGCGATGAAATAAATTTGGAAGTATAAATAAAGTATTTTGAAAAAATAATTGGTCTTACTTTTTTGGGCACAGTAGCATTTATTTCATAAATTATTTTTAAAATTTTTAATTAACTTAAAATACCGTGTTGATATACGTGTTTAGCTTCTATAAAAAAATTTATTTAATTTCTTTCAAAATGCATAAATTTTAGTTTTATTCAATTTTATTCCCAAATAAAGAAGTACCTATTTTCGTCGATTTCATAAATTATTTTGTACTAATAGTAATTTTGTGCTTACTAATTATTTGGTTATAATAATAGTTCATAATTCATAGATACTTAATTATTTTAAATTGAAGATAATTAAAAATATCTATCAATGTTTAAATTACAAATAAAATGCACGAGTTAAAAAAAATAAGATAATAAAGTCAATTAAAAATCCCATTATTATTTGTATTACGATGACTGAAAATATATGTTAAATAAGATAATTAATTTTATCAATTCAAAAATTTTTAATTAATATTCTCTTGGTTTTTTCTGTTTTAGAAGAATATCATATTTTTTTATGATTAGACATCTTAGCTAAAAATTATTATAATAAATATGATGATAAATGAGTTCAAAATAGTAATTGTAACTCATTTTCAATAGTTTAAAATTACTTTTTTTTTACTAAATATTTGTTGTAATAATATCATTTTATGTGTATTCAAATACTTAACTCCAAAAAAGTAATAATAATAAAAACTAAGCTAAAATTCATAAAAAATGAAAATATTTTATTAATAAACGGTGAAACTGTTAATTTGCAAATTCTAACTATTTATATATTTTTTAAATGAATACTTTACACATTTTGTCAATACAAATTTTGATTTAATCAGACTTTTTTTGTAATAATTTATTCGGTTTATTTTTTTATAAATTTTTAAAAATGTTACTTCTTCACCTTATTATTTTTAATTACCCTGAAACTGAAAAATGCATTTAATTTCAACGGATATTTTTTGCAACAATATTTTCAAACTTATTACATGTAATCTCTTCACACAAAAAATAAAGTAAAAAAAAAATATATATATAAGTAAAAAAATAAAATATAAAAATGTAAATTTCTAGTTAATATAGCCTTTAATTAACGGAAAGATCCAAATCTTAATTTTTTTATCGATAAAAAAAAAAAAAAGTTTTTTTAAAAGAGTGGAATCCCTTAAGACACGGGATTGGTCTTTAAATTGTTCAGCCCCTAAGGCGACACTGCATCATTAAGAATATTGTTTAATACTTTATGAATATACTGCATTGTTATTCAAGCAAAATCTTTTGATGAAGATTCTATCGAAACGTGATCCATAATAATAGTACAGCAATGCATCATATATGATGTGTCAGAAGAAATTTTCACAAATTTATTACTATAAATTTTCTGTTAATGTACATTTGCATATTTGAAAACGTATCCTTCTGGTTTTAATTTATGTAGGTGTAGCAAAAAATAACACTTTAAAAATACGTTATTTAATTTTGCACTGCCATGTATAATTAACTAATTAGACATTGATGGAGTACTTAAATGGAGACAATGGCTCACTGCTCCAAAACAAGTTTTAACAAAAATTTTATTAAGCCTGAGATTTATTTATCTGACATTCATTTTATTCTTATTAATTAGTTCAATTAGCTGCTTAGTAGGGATCAGTTTGTTTTAAAAGTAAACAATGTTATAATTCCTTTCTTATGCATATTTTTGATTAAAATCGGGAAATTTAATTTTAATCTTTGTAATAGGCTTTTGTTTTCGTAAAAGTTTAATGTAATATAATGAGTAATATGGTGATTTTTTCATGTAATCAATGAATGGAAGTGTTTCTTATTGAATCTAAAGTTTAAAGTAAGAAATAAACGAAGTCTCTAAAAATAATATTGCAAATTATTAAATATAAAAGACATTATGTTAAAAAAAAATACAATACATTAAATATAAAAATCATAAATTCTGTTATGAATTTATATCCAATTAAGCTATTTACGAAATTTTTAAGCAATCGTTTTACTTATGTGTATGAAATGTAAAGTTTTCACAACATTAAAAGAATTTTTTCATTCCCTTCAAAGTGCAATTTTTTTATAATAAACATATAAATAAACATACAAAATGACAGCAATATTATCATAATTGCTTCATTATAATGGCTATAATGACTGCAAAACACAATTTTGTCCAAAAATATTTGTCTAATGGAAACTTATTTGTTTACTAGATATAATCAAGAAATTTCTTTCTTAAACATAATTTCATAGAAATTTAAAGAACAAAAATAAGAAAGTGTTGTTAAAAAATTAGAATCTTACATTTAGTATTGCTGTAAGATATATTTTAGAAAACGCGAAACTCAACAGAATTTTTGCATATCTGAATTTGGACCTTAATATTCCTTTTGTAGAATTAGTATAATCAATTCTTTGTATTATAAACTATTTGAATGTTTATTTTGTAATTATAGATACCGTTGCATTAAATATTAGAAAATTATATTGTGCTCAAGAAAGTGCATACAGTGATCAAAAAAACATGTCTACAACAAAATATTTAGAATAGAAATTATTAATTAAAACATTAGTTGAGTTTCTCAAAGGAAATCTTCACAAAAGAAAATGAATTCCAAAAAAAATATTTTCTAAATATACATTTTTTTTTTTTTTTAGTTTCTAACATGATTGTGAATTTTATTATAACAAGTAATATACAACAAAAAAATTAAAGTCAATTTCTACTTCTTTTTCAATATATTGCAGAAAGTCCTTTATAAATAATTTTCATTCATTTTTGTAAGTTTATCTGGCGCCATCTATTTTTAGATATATGCAACTTAAATCTAAGAAAAACTAAAATTAACTAATTAAATTTAATTGCTGAATTAATATTTGAAAAAAGTGTAATAACATCAAGTGTCATTCACTACAAGTTCAAAAAAGTGTATTTGAACTTGAGTGGATGAATAAAAAATATGTTATTAACCATTGAAAATTTGAACAAGATATATATAGGGAGAATGTGAGCTAATAAAAGGAATTGAAAAAATAGTAAAATGCAATGCAAATCATGTGCTAATGTTATCAACTTGTTAAAGTTAAAGTTGTGCTATGTATTTAATTTTAAATTTCTAATGGTTTCTTTAATACAAAGATCACGTGACAACGAAATTTTAAATTTCAGTTCATCACTGTATGAGCAGGGTATAAGTATATCTACGAAGTTAGCTCTAGATTAGAATTGAAGTTTAAAATGGAACAGTGATTTTATTTTTTATATTTGTGAAATAGTTTACTTACCGTGAAATTGGTTAAAAACTGCTTAAAACGTGGCAAAAGTCAACAATTAAAGATTTCCTCTTTCTTTTTCAAATAACGGAATGCCAGAAATAAATAAAATAGTATAGTATTAACAAAGTTTAGATATAAAATCAATTGATTTCTACTGATGCGCCAATTAATTTAATTTAATTTATGTCATATAAGTTTAAAATTGGTCTGATGTGTTTGCTTACAAACACGAAATACTTAAGACAGCCTAATACGATGTCTAATCCATACTCAAAGAACCTATCTGCTACAGAAGGAAAATTCGTCCTATTTTGTATTTAATTTTTGAAATAATTAATAATTATTTCACATTTTTTTTAAATTTCACATGTAAGGATTTGTAAAATGGACATTAATAGGAATTTTATTTCTGACCAAATGGTTCATAATTTTTAATTTACAAGTTAAATAAAAAATAGTTTTCAGAGATTTATTTTTTTATATCTTCATTCAATAAATTTATTTAGGAATGTTAATACAAATTTTATTATTTTTGTATTTAAGTACACAAATGTCTATTATATGGGCCCGAATGGCCGAATTGCTAGCGCTCTGGCGCTCGGTACTACAGGTTTCAGGTTCGAGTCCCGGCGGTGCCATGGTTGTTTGTAGTGGTTCGGAATCCACTTTAAAAGTAGGTCCCGATCCTAATAGGGCGTTGCGGGGGCATTGTTACTCCGCGTCCGTGGCTTATCTTCAAGTTACACGCGCCCCTGGGTAATGCACAGTGAGTACGTCTCTGCAGCACTTGCCTTAAGGCATCCAAAGACCAAGCTGTCTGTATTTGCCAGCTGCATTAGAAAAAAAAATATATATATTATATGTTTACATAGCAAGGGATTTATGTATTAATTATTTTAGAATTCTAATTTTTTTTTTCTGAATTCCCTAATTATTATATATATATATATATATATATACAGCGTAATACAGCATATCAATACAAAACCCAAGAGGAAAGACAAACAATGATGAGGAAACATGTTTATAGTAGGCATGACTACTCATATACAACAATATTCATTAAGCATAATTTATCATGTGCTCTATAGAAACACAATGATGTTTCTTAACCAAACAATAATAACCTCCGTTATACAAAACCCTTGATGTATTTCACATTCAGATTCCTTTCTCCCAAATATAGAAAAGACAAAGCAATTATTTCAGATACGAAATGCACATACGCTGTTACAACGAAACTGGAAATCATTAGACGAACAAAAATATTAAAAGGGTTAACAACTAAAACTTTACTAACATATCTAACAAGAACACAAATGTTTATACAAAATATACATTAACAGAACGTGAAAGAAGTTGCCCAGGAAATCAATAAAAATTCCTAAAAATTACTTTTAAAGAAACCAAAAAATAAGTAATATAAAAAAAGTTTTCTAAATCAATTCATACTTTTTTTTATTATATTGCAGAAAGTCCTTTATAAATAATTTTCATTCATTTTTTAAGTTTATCTTGCGCCATCTATTGGTAGATATATGCAACTTAAATCTAAAAAAAAAACTAAAATTAAATAATTTAATTTAATTGCTGAATTAATATTTAAAAAAAAAACTGCATTAACATCAAGTGTCATCCACTAAAAGTTAAAAAAAAATGTATTTGAACTTTGGTGGATGAATAAAAGTATTTTATTAACAATTGAAAATTTGAACAAGATATATATAGGGAGAGTGTGAGCTAATGGAAGGAAATGAATAAATTACAAAAACACAAAATAAATTAGTTATAACATGTTGAATATTTACCTTCAAGATATTACAAACTATACAATTTTATCTCTCTAGATGCTTAAATTCAATTAAAAAACACATAAGATAACTATTTCGACAGCATGAAAGTAACAAGAAAGAAAGAGAAATTTTTATAAGGGCAATTCAAACAATTTTTTATAAGAGTAAATATTTAAGAAAATACTAATTACCTATAAACCAAGCAAAGATTTACATAGAAAAAATAAATTTTTTGATAGTATTTTTTCAGTTAAATATTGATTTACGATATTCAAAAAGAAAACTTTATTTATAAAATATATTTTAAAAAATATGCATGGACTAAATGTTTTTTTGCAATATGAAGGTTCCAAAACAAAATTTGACTGCTTCATATTCTTCTAATAAATTCAATAAATTCAATCATTTATTCCTCTTGAAGTTGTAAACAAATACAATTTGTAAAATGCTAAATTTTGCATTTACAAATAAATTTTGTAAATAAGAATATTTAAGAGAAGAAAAATATGAATCTTATTGATGTAAATCCTTAAAATTTAAAAATTTAACAAATTGAATATTGGTTTGAATTAAATATTGTAACTCATTAAACGTTAAATATTTAACAAATTGAATATTGGTTTGATTTAAATATTGTAACTCATTAAACGTTAAAATTTAACAAATTGAATATTGGTTCGATTTAAATATTGTAACTTATTAAAAGTTAAAAATTTAACAAATTGAATATTGGTTTGAATTAAATATTGTAATTCCTTAAACGCTAAATATTTAACAATTGACGTAATCAAGTAATGAGGTTTTCGATTTCAAGACTTATTTTTCGAGCTGGAAGCGAAGAAGTTCTTTTAAAAACAAACCCTTTCAGATTACTTTTGTTCAATTATATAATCAAAGAATTCATCGAGCATGAAGCGATGTTCTCACTTTCTGTGAAAAGTTATGTGCAAAGCGTGTTTGCTCCAAATAAATGTACTTACCTCAAAAGTAAACACTTCCTAGTTTTCGATGATGCTTGTTTCTTAGTAACTTTAATTAAATGATTTATTTTCTTAGTTACCTTAACGTATTGCGATTACGTGAAAAACGATTCATAAATTATATAATTCATATGATATTAATATATTACATATATGAATGATGTTTCATATATCCATTTATTTAAAATTAATGTTCATAAATGTCACTGAAAATTATTATTTAATGCACTCCTAATAGTGAATATTTGAAGCTCAAAATTAACTATTTAAAACACTTTTAACAGTGAATTTATTCAATTCCTTCTATTAGCTCACACTCTCCATATATATATATATGTTCAAATTTTCAATCGTTATTGAAAATATTTTCTATTCATCCACTCAAGTTCAAATACAATTTTTGAACTTGTGGTGGATGACACTTTAGGTTAATATAGTTTTTCCCAAATATTAATTCATTGATTAAATTTAATTAATTAATTTTAGTTTTTAGATTTAAGTCGTATATATCTACCAATAGATGGAGCCAGATAAACTTAAAAAAATTAATGAATATTATTTATAAAGGACTTTCTGCAATATAATGAAAAAAAGTAGCAATTGATTTTAATTTTTTTATATTACTTGTTTTTCATTATAGTTTTTGAGGTATGTAGAAACCACGTGGATATCATGTTGGATTAATAATCTAAGATAGCTTAATTCGAAACTCAATGACTAACCTAAAATACTTGTATCTATATCGAAAATGAACACGATAAATCTACGACCTAAAAGTTTTTACATAGACTCAAGAGGAGGAAGTAAATGTGCGAATACTAAAGATACTACATTTAGGGGAACTCATTTCAAGCCGTGGTGGACTAAATACTCAACTCTAATTAAAGCAGTAACAATCCTTCATGTGTAATAAGTATGACTCAGCTGCGTATGATAATCTCAATCTCATCCTACAATTTAATGGGCAATAAATAACATTATAATCATTATGATGTTCATATATATATAGACTAGGTGACTCCACCCAATTGTCACTATGCTGAAGATTATGTTAGTCAATTACATTTATATTAAATACTAAGGCATAAAACCGTAAAACTAAACACATTAAATAATTCAGAAAAGAAGAAAGATACAAGCGTATGAAATGTAAACAAAGTGCAAGGATTATCGAGTTACTGAAAAAGATTTTGGAATTCAAGAAATCAGAATTACTGAAAACAGACTTAGTTACCTTACTGTCGTAGCAGGATCAAACTGTGGTGGATTTAGCTCAATCTTAATTAAAGCAGTAACAATATTTTATGTATAATAAATTTGACTCAGCTGCGCATGATAATATCATCATCTCAACCTCCAATTTAATGGTCAATAAATAACATTATAATCAATATGATCTCATATATATATATATATATTATATATATATAGGTGACTCCACCCAATTGTCAATATGCTGGGAATTATGTTAGTCAATTGATTTACATCTAAATACCAAAGCATGAAACTGTAA
Organism: Caerostris extrusa; assembly: GCA_021605095.1. Lineage (NCBI taxonomy): Eukaryota > Metazoa > Arthropoda > Arachnida > Araneae > Araneidae > Caerostris > Caerostris extrusa. Next base: position 71,582 of record BPLR01000474.1, on the reverse strand, counting down.
AGCTGAACACATTAAGATAATTCAGAAAAGATGGACGCCAAAAGAAATATACAATTATTTGAAACGTATACGAAGTGCAAGGATTATCGAGCTGACTGAAAAGGATTATGGAATTCAAGAAATCATATCTTGAAAACAGACTTAGTTATCTTACTGTCGTAGCAGGATCATACCTCAAGTTTCAGTTTGGAATGGTTGTTCTGTATACTTAAAAACTAATCAAGTTTTGACAAATTTTAATCAAATATGAAATGTTTTAATAGGATTATAAATATTCAAATACCATCAATATATAGAATCGGCATTCGCAAAATGCAATACTGTGAAGAATTTATTATTGACAATTGGACGATTTGCTTACTTTGTAAATAAAACAAAATTATCCTGGAATACAGCTTTTATTTATTAAGAAAAAATAAACGAATAAAACAGTAGGAAAGTTAATAAAAGACTTATTCCTGTGTACTTAAAGTAATATATTTACAAATAAATTCATTGTTTTGCTTTCCAATAACATTTCCATGGGAAAAACCAGGAAACCAATAAAATTTATATGTTTAAAAGAAAAATAATCGGATTAAAGAAATAAACTAATTCAACGAAATATGTAAAATGATCAGATAATAAGCCATAAAGAAGTTCTAGTAAACTTTAACTTTTAACTAATAACTTTTCTGATAAAAGAAACGGGGTCAGTTCGGATAATGATATTTTATATCTAAATAAGAAGTATAAAAGTTTTAAAATTAATTTATTCATCTTTCAAGCAAATGTTTTTATTTCTATGGAAGAAATTTCTTACAACAAAATATTATTAGGAACGGGATGAGTTTAAAATTATTTACTTATTTTCATAATTTCAGTAATTCGTAAATATGTTTCTTCTTATCCTTTCTATTGTACACATATAGCAATCAATTGAAATGCAAATGCATTTTAAATTATTTTTCGTAATTATTGTAATATTTTATCAATAAAGTTAGCAAAAACATTTAAAAACATTAAAATAATATTTAAATATTTTTATATCATATATAATGTTGTATTTTTTAAGAATAATGATTGGGCGTTTTTAATTAGAAAAGTATGATTTTTAATAAAAAATATCGAGACAATGTTAATTTCCTTTTCTATTATTTCCTTTTCTTGCTACAAAATCTTGCATAGATATACTTTTTACTGACAAAATTTAATATAAAATGATTTCTCTTTTTTTCCCCTTTCACAAAAGTACACAAACAACAGCAACTTCAATATGCCGCTACAATTCTCAAATATATTTCTTCCTAACACGTTCATATAAATTATAATTTCCGATAAAATAACTGGGACAATAACAATCTGAAATTCCTTTTGTAAAATTTTGCACAGAGATGTTTTTACAAGCAAATTTTTACTTTAAGTATTTTTTGTTTTTGTACCTTCCATGAAATACACAAACAACAACAGCACCCTGGTATGTAAACACATTCTTGTGATCTGTACCGTATAATAATACCATATTTCTTTGTATTTCTATTATTACAGAAATACATAAAGGTATCAAATACAAGTTTAATAAAAAACTATGAAAAAAAGAAAAATGAAAACTATGAAAAAAGAAAAATGAAAACAATGAAAACTATGAAAAAGAGAAATAATGCCTTGCCTTCACAAAGCATAAAACCGAGATGATTAAAGAATATTGATTATATTTTTATAGGAAAGTATCAATATGCCAACTAACCAATATGCCACTACAATTCTAAATTATATTCCTTCCAAACATATTCATATAAATTATAATTTCCGTTAAAATAACTAGGACAATAATAATCTAAAATTTTATTTCCAATGATGGGCTACAGTATACAATAAAATAAAAAAAACACAAGGAATATGAAAACAACAACAAAAAAGGAAATCGCATGGTGACATGTTCAGCCCATAAAAACCCTAGCCTCCCAATAACGACCATACACAGTAGACGAAACAAGTGCAGGGGCAGACAGGAAGGTGGGATGAATCCAAGTCCAAGTTCAAGACTGCAGAATATGCATTTTGGGCTTTCAAACATTATCATTCGGAAAAAGAATAATCTAAAATTCCTTCCGTTTAAAATGTTGCAGAGACAAAGACACTTTTCTACAAGCAAATTTAACGTAAAATATTTTTTATTTGTTTACAGACAGACAACAACCGCACGCTAGTATGTAAATGCATCCTTATATATCTTTTTTTTTTTTATTACAGAAATGTATATAAAGACATCAAATGCAAGTTTAATAAAAAAAACTACGAAAAAAAGAAACAATGCCTGCATTCACCAAGTATAAAACCGAGATGATTAAAGAGTATTGATTATATTTTTATGGGAAAGATTCTTGTTAAAAAAAAAAAAAAAAAGCAAACGGTGACAACGATACTCTACATTTCATAAAAACTTGCACAGATAAAACTATTCTTGCAGGCAGATTTCATATAAAAAACTTCTTTCTTTCTTTTTTCACGGAACACACAAACAACGGGAACCCTCCGGTTGAAATATTTCCGATCCAGATGGTGGCGGTATAAAGGACAGAATAACGAAATCAAAGTTAAAATATGATCCGAAAAATCGGAAAATGAGAAGACAAAAGAAATTGTGGATAAAGAAACGGAAGAAACAGGGGGTGGAAAACGACCCCGGAATCTGTAGCATGGCGGCAAGTCTAATTTCCAGTACACCCCCACCTGCCTTTTGGAATTGATTTTGTCATAAGGAACTTATATATAGGGGCTGCGGTTCTCTTTTCCCGCTATCGTTTCCAGCGGCTAAAAAGATATTAAAAAAACCGAAATTGAAAAATAAATAAAAAAAAATTGTACAGATAGATTTCTTTTACCTTTCTTCCCTTCCCTACCTCCCACATCCACCCACGCCAGAAGAGGAAAGTATTTGATTTCGTAAAAGAAATCAAAGCTTTCGGTTTTTAGTTCTGAAAAGAGGGCTTCTCACGTATGCCTTTTCATATTATTTATTTTTTTTACTCTTTTTCTTTTCATTTTATTCTTTTTTATATTTCGAAGGTGTATTTGCTTTTTGATTTTTAAAAAGTGGAAAAACGCTTGAACATAATCTAATGTTAAAGTAATTCTTCGTATAGATCTTCGGGCACTCCATTTCCAAAAACGAGAAACATTTTGGAAAAAGAAAAAAAAATACATATCTTTACAAAACACCTTTTTTTTTCTTTTCCTAACAAGAAGTTTTTTGAGTAGGATTAAAGTTTCCTTCTCACTCTCTATTATTCAAACAAATTGAAAAGATATAAAATGCCATCTTAGAATCTATAGCGTCTATCACTTCGTTGCTTTCTTGAAAATAAATATTTAGACAGCTTTTCTTAATAGAAAAAATGTGAGATGTTTGTATTTAATACTAACTTAATACTACTTTAATACTATTTTTTATGTATTTGTAGTGACTATTTTCCTCAATAATTAATTGTCAAAACCACAATAAACTTAATAAATATGCAATTATATGATTTTTAAATGGTGTAACTTTTGATGGGATTTTTGTATTGCAGTTAAAGAATTAATCGGATTTTACATTGCATTTAAAGCATGAGCAAGATTTTGAATGTTTCACAAAAAGTAATGGCCAAATTTCGTTTTTCATTACTTACAATTTAGATGAAAGTTCTCTTTTGCAGCAGGCTTCCTTCATGGCAGTTCTTGATTTGTAGTGACTATTTTTCTTAGTAATCAAGTGTCAAAACTACAATAAATTTTGTAAATAGGCAATTACTCTAATTTTGAATGGTGTAAACACTGATGAGACTTTTCATTGGAGTTAAAGCATTAATGGTATTTTGCATTGCAATTACAGCAATAATAATAGTATTTAGTATCACAAAGTAAAGCAATAATGGGATATTAAATGTTTCAGAATAAGTAAGGGTCAAAATTTCGTTTTGCACTACTTAAAATGTAGATGAATGTTTCCTTTGCAACAGGTTTTTGGTCGAGATAGTTCTTGATTTGAAGTGACGAGTTTCCTCAGTAAATAAGTGTCAAAACTACAATAAATTTTGTAAATATGCAATACTCTAATTTTGAATGGTGTAAACACTGATGAGACTTTTCATTGGAGTTAAAGCATTAATGATATTTTGCATTGCAATTACAGCAAGAATGGTATTTTTTGTATCGCAAGTAAAGCAATAATGGGATATTAAATGTTTCAGAATAAGTAAGAATCAAAATTTTGTTTTTCACTACTTAAAATGAAGATGAATGTTTCCTTTTGCAACAGGCTTTGGTCGAGGTAGTTCTTGATTTGAAGTGACGAGTTTTATCAGTAAATAAGTGTCAAAACTACAATAAATTTAGAAAATATGCTATTATACTAATTTTAAATGGTGTAATCATTGATGGGATTTTTGCATTGCAGTTAAAGCATAATTGGATTTTGAGTTGAAGTTAAAGCATTAAGGATTTTGAATGTTTCAGAAGTGATGGTCAAAAATTTGTTTCTCACTACTTAAAAAGCAGATTAAAGTTCTCTTTTACAGTAGGCTTCATTCGAGATAGTTCTTCATTTGTAGTGCTTATTTTCCTCAGTATTGAAGTGGTAAATATTCAATTAACAAATTTTAAAATGGTGTAATCATTGATGGGATTTTGCACATAATTGATTTTTGAGTTGAAGTTAAAGCATTAAGGATTTGAATGTTTCAGATGGTCAAAGTTTCTCACTTAGATTAAAGTTCTCTTTTACAGTAGGCTTCATTCGAGATAGTTCTTCATTTGTAGTGCTTATTTTTCCTCAGTATTGAAGTGTTAAAACTACAATAAATTTTTAGTAAATATTCAATTACACAAATTTTAAATGGTGTAATCATTGATAGGATTTTGCATTGCAGTTAAAAGTATTTATGGTATTTTGAATGTTTCAGAAGATGTAATGATCAAATTTTCCATTTTTACCACTTTAAAGTGTAGATGGAAGTTACCTTGCAGAACGCTCCGTTCGAGGTAGTTCTTGATTTGTACTGACTATTTTCCTCAGTAATTAGGTGTCAAAACTACAATAAATTTAGTAAATATATAATTACACATTACACGTTAAATTTTTAATGGTGTAACTATTGATGGAATTTTTGCACTGCAGTTAAAGCATTAATTGTATTTTGCTTTGCAGTTAAAACCTTAATAGGTTTTTGAATGTTTCAGAAGAAGTAATGATCAAAATTCCATTTTTGACTATTTACAATGTAGATGAAAGTACCCTGTTAGAGCAGATTTCTTACGAGGCAGTACTTGATTTGTAGTGACTATTTTCCTGAGTAATTAAGTGTCAAAACAACAATAAATTTAGTAAATATTCAATTCCCTAATCCTAAATGGTGTAACCATTGGTGGGATTTTTGCATAGCAGTTAAAGCATTCATAGGAGTTTGCATGTTTCAGAAGAAGTGATAGTCAAAATTTCGGTTTTTCACTACTTAAAATGTAGAAAAAATATTCCCTTTTGCAGCAAGCTTCGTTCGAAGCTTCTTTAATCTCTTCCTGGTTTTATTTAGTTGCAACACAAATATTTGCTAGTAATCATATATATCATATTTGCAAGTCATTTCTGCCTTCATCCTATATGTAGTGCAACAATCTTCTTGCTATATCTAAAGTACTTCGATTCTCCTGCAAATCTGCTGTATTGGTGAATAACAATAAAAACAATATAGGAGATGAATTAAGCAATATTTTAATACATGATATACTCGACCTTCATACCTTAAATAAAATATTTTGAGAGCAAAACCCTTAAACATTTATTGTATACTAAGACTATTAATGTTTTAAAGATTCTTTTGATAACTAATCAATCTATTAATTTATTTTACAACAAAAGCCAAAATATATTAATTTTTTTGCATATTTTTAATGCCATATATATATATTCTAATAATATTTAAAATTTAACAGATAATTTTTAAATATGATTAGAATATCTGTTTTATTATTATATGATAAATATAATAATAAAAAAAAGTTATTTTTGTATATAGTTAACATGGCCTTTTCTTATAAAAAATATTTCTTAGTATTTGATTTAAATTGCTCATTTTCAAAAAATTCCTCTCTTATAAAAAATTTCATTATAAATGTATAGTTAAGAAATACTTCATTAAATTTCTGAAAAATATAGGGTGATTAAAAAGAGAAACAACGATATCGTCGAAAATAGTTTCAATAGAATTGAATCAATAGTTATTCAATAACATCTGCAAATGTGAAGAGCAAAAATAGGGAGCCTACAATTCATTGGTTTCTGCCTTTGAATTGCACAACAAATTTAGGAGATATTTATTCAAACAAGAATCTCTTTATGCATATAGGTTATTCATCCCCTTTACACATCTGCTTTGTGAAAAGATATTGTTTCATACAAAAGAGTAATATCACACAATTGATGAATTCAATTGAAAATTGTTTACTCTAATAGATTTAGTTTTAAATATAGATTTTTAAATGCATTAGCTCATTTCGCAAATAAATAGTAACATTTTGCAATTGTTATTTGCACAATAAATTGCTGAATATTCTTGCTGCTTTTAAATTTGTAATAAGCTTTAAATCATCAGCCATACTATTTGAATAATAATATTAAAAATATTAAAACTGTTGAAAATTAATTTGAAATTTAAAAAGATGACAATGAAATATTTTTAAAACTTAATTGTTCCTAAAGTCGATGTTAAATGCCTCTACATTGCAATATAAATTATAATCATAAAAATAAAATCAAAGAAAAGAAAATATAATAAATGGCTACAAATACATATATATATTTTCAAATCCTTTTAATTAACATTTAAGTGCTTTTTTAATGAATCTGTTAAAAATGACAAATTTCATGCTTTAAATGAAGTGGTAATAAAGCAGTTAAGATCTCTTAAATATTTATTACCAATGTTTATTAAAGTTGAACAACTATTTATTAAAATTGTTCTGTTTTAAAATTTTATAACACAGCCTATTATATTATTTTAGAAAGTTTTTGTTTTTTAATTTCTGAATACAAAAATTATGTCTTTATACATATATACATATATATACATATAGATAGATAGATATAGATATATAATAACAATATAATCACACGATATATTTGTCATTTTAAGTACTCTGTACAGGTCGCATTTATGAACATATATTAAATACAAATATACTCATATATGATATAGCCTGCATTACTGCAATAATTTCAGTTTTTAATATAAAATATTTTGAAAAGATTTTTAATTTTATGTTACTTAAACTTAAAAAAATTTGCATTATTTTAGTTTTGTATTTTGGACATCTACACATACTGATTGGACATAATTTTTCAAGTAAATTGAAAAAAGATTGCGTTTACAAAAATATCTATATTACTTTGAAAAAAAAATTGTGCAAGAAATTTATAAAAGATATTTAGAATTATAAAATATGTTGTTCTATTTTATATATAATTAATATGTTCTAGTATTTATAATTAATATGTGTAATAATTATTATGTTGTATTATTTTATGTAAAATTATTATGCTGTTTTATTTTATGTATTATTATTACTATAAATATAATTATGGGCAGAAAATTAATTTAAAAAAATTTTAAATATTATTAATATTAATGAATACACTGTTATTCACAGTTATTGACGACATGTCAATTATTATCGAGATTTCATATTTGCAGAATATGATAAATTCTTTTCAACTATATATATATACACTGAAGTGACAAAAGTCATGGGATACCTCTTAATATCGTGTCGGCCCTCCTTTCGCCCGGCGAAGTGCAGCAACTCTGACGTGGCATGGACTCAACAAGTCGTTGGAAGTCTCTGCAGGAATATTGAGCCATGCTGTCTCGATAGACGTCCGTAATTGTGAAAGCGTTGATGGTGCAGGATTTTGGGCACGAACAGACCTCTCGATGATGTCCCATAAATGCTCGATGGGATTCATGTCGGGCGATCTAGGTGGCCAGATCATTCGTTGGAATTGTCCAGAATGTTCTTCAAACCAATCGCGAACAGTTGTGGCCCGGTGAAATAGCGCATTGTCATCCATAAAAACCCATCGTTGTTTGGGTACATGAAGTCCATGAATGGCTGCAAGTGATCTCCCAAGTAGCTGAACATAAAGCATTTCCAGTCAATGTTCGGTCCAGTCGCACCAGAGGACCAAGTCCATGCCATGAAAAAACAGCCCACACCATTACGGAGCCACCACCAGCTTGAACAGTGCCTTGCTGACAGTTTGGGGTCCATGGCTTCGTGGGGTCTGCGCCACCTCGAACCCTACCATCAGCAGCTCTTACCAACTGAAATCGTGACTCATCGGACCAGGCCACGGTTTTCCATTCATCTAGGGACCAACCGATATGCCTCACGTGCACACGAGAGTCGCTGCAAGCTATGTCGTTCTGTCAGTAAAGGCACTCGAGTCGGTCTTCTGCTGGAATAGCCCAAGAAAGCCAAATTTCTCCGCACAGTTCTAACAGACAAGTCCCTTGTACGTCCCACATTGATTTCTGCGGTTATTTGACGCAGTGTTGCTTGTCTGTTAGAATTTACGACTCTTTGCAGACGTCGCCGGTCTCGGTCGTTAAGTGCAGGCGGTCGACCACTGCGCTGTCCATGGTGGGATGTTATGCCTGAAATTTCATACACTCGGCACACTCTTGACACAGTGGATCTGGGAATGTTGAATTCCTAACGATTTCCGAAATGGCATGACCCATGCGTCTAGCTCCAACTAACATTCCGCGTTCAAAGTCTGTTAATTCCCGTCGTGGTCATCATCGTCAAAACCTCTTCACATGAATAACTTGAACAGAAATGAAAGCTCTGCGAAAGCTCTGCGCATTTATACCTGTTCTACGCGATGCTACTGCCATCTGAAAATTTGCATATTGCTATCCCATGACTTTTGTCACTTCAGTGTATATATATATATATATATAAAACTTAAGAGAAAAACATAATATATGCTGAAATTTAAAAAAAACATAATTCAAAGATAAATTACTTTAAAAAGATAAAATTTAAAACTTCATGAATAAAATAAAAATCAGATCTTTAAAATTAGTTTTTAATGAGTAGAGCCAAATTGTTATAAAGTGAAGAATTTTATTTTTTTTTTTCCACATCTCAACTTGGTAATTAATTTTCACTTGTTCTTTACAGTTAATGATTAATCTTACATTTTAGTTTTCGTCAAAAATATTTTTAAAAATGTAATATAATATGCATTGTTTTTATTGAAAATTTAAATGGGTTTGAATAATAAAAACATAAGACTGTATGTGAGTCTTTTTATTTCAAAACTTCATCAAGTTTTAAACACAAATGTTTTTATTTAAACTTTTAGGATTCAACTTCATTTATTTTAAATTAGGAGAGAAATACTTTTCAATCCAACATAACTTTTAAACCCCTGCATTTTTATACAAACTATATTTTTTTTATAATATATTATTGTATTGAGAAAATATTTTCAAAAACTCATTAAATTCTCAGTTCTTTAAATGACATTTTTGCTTATTTAGTAAAGAATAATTTACAAAATAAATGTTTTAACTATAAGACAGGGAAATCACAAAAAAGTTTCAATTATTTGAAAGCTATTTTCAAATCATTAAATCAAGAAAAAGGCTGAAATTAGAAAACAATAATGTAAAATAAATGAGGGGATTTTGTTAACAAATGATTTATTATAAACAGTTATATTTTCAATAATAACTGTTTGTAAATTTTTAACATTTTATACGGAAAATTTAGACTACATAAATTTAAATTCAACAGTGCAATCCTATTAAAATTATTTACAAGCATATTGGGGCTTCCCATTAAATATTGTCTTTGCAATAATATCCACTCTTTCTAGTTGTAAACTGTTCATATTATGCAGGAACAAAATGCTGCAGCAGATGTAAAATGTTCATTGAAACGATTATAGTATTATCTGTATACCATGAAAACATTCGTATATTTTTATTGCATCGTTATTATATATTTTTACGCATGAAAACGTGAATGTATTTATTATGCATGCAGTAATTTAAATTACAATTTAAAAGCTGAATTTTCCTTTCCATTTAGTTTTGAAGACATACTTCCTGCTGCAACCTTCCAAAATAAACAAATTAATGAACCCCTTGAGATTTCGGGAGGTACTCATATGTTAATTCGCTTCACAGTCCCAGTGTAATTAGCGGAAAGTGTGCACAGAATGACCATAGAACGACAAACAAAATCTCCCTTTACTTCTAATAAGGTGCATTGAACCCTCATATTCCACCCGGAATGTGGGGTCAAATTTCACCCCACTTTTCTAGTTTTAAACTGCTCATATTATGTATGAAATGCTGCAGCAGATGTTAAAAAAGTAAAAAAGAAATGCTGCAGCAGATGCAAAAAAGTACATTGAAACGATTATAGTATGATCTGTATACCATGACAACTTTCGTACATTTTTATTGCATCGTTATTATCCATATTTAAGCATTAAAATGCGTATTCATTTATTATGCATGCAGTAATTTAAATTACAATGCATTTTCCTTTCCATTTAGTTTTTGAACACACACTCCATGCTGCGACCTTCCAAAATAAACTAATTAATGAACCCATTGAGATTTCGGGAGGCACTCATATGTTAATCCGCTTCACAGTCAAAGACCTCCCACTGTTAATTCGTCTGATGACACTTTCAGTGAAAATTTGCATGCATTTATGCGCCGTCAGCAAGCCAGTATAAATATTGGCCTTCCCGTAAACACACAGAAACACTGCGCACAAACAATCCATGCAGTAATTATCTTTCTCAAAAACAAACTCTGGGGATACAAAATGGATGAATAGCGCTATCCTCTTGATTTAAACCACGTTTACTAGCTGGTGAACCAATTATTTGGTTCAGAGGTTGCCAATCGAAATTGCTACAGTGAACAATAACGCTGTACCCACAAAGGCGGCCCTGTCCCTAGTTAATTGGATAGGAGCTGTCCTTTGAGAAGCGGCATCGCACCGTGATTAATCTCCATACAAAAAGAGTTTCACATTTCGTATCTTGGAACAGAACAGAAAAGTTCTTTTGCATTTAAAAAAAAGAATTTTTTTTTTTTTTTTCGCATTATCTTTTACTGTGATGCGATGAAAGAGAAATTTGCAGATGAGTTTCAGTTTTAAGAGATAATAAAAAAAAAATGATCAAAGTTGCTATGATGCTTTGAGTGAATTAAAATCTCCTCAATTTTTCGTAATCTATTCTAAAATGGGAAATTTTATTACTGAAGTTGGTCAATCTATCGTTCTTTGTTTTTAAATAATAAGATTTGAACTTTATTCTTAAGAACTTGTATTATTTGTTTGTAATGGTAATTTTTTATATAATCTGTAAACGTTTTCTCCCCGTTTGCATACTACCTCCTTTGTTACTATGTATCTATCTTAACCTACTTGATAAATGACATTTTCCTGTATAATATATTGTGTAATTATTAAATATGCACAAACGTGTGAATTTGGTCTTTTCAGAACTTAGTGCATCATAACTTGCAATTATTCATAACTTAACTTTGTTTATAACCATAACTAATGCAATATATCATGCTAAAATGATAATAAGGGTTCTTTTAGAAATTAATGGATAAATGCATCATTTGGCATTATCTATAATTATCTATAATGCATCATTGGGCATTATCTATCATTATCTTTGGCATTATCATTTATAATCAAAATATAGTTTCGAAATTCATGAAAAATAAATATAAATGCACATCTAATCATAAAGCAATATCACTAATTGCCCATCTATTTTTAATATTAAGAAAATTAGGAAAATTAATTAGTAATTTCTTAATATTTTTCTTATTGCCAATATTAAGAAAAATATCAAAGCTAGGAAAATTAGCAATTTATAACAAAAGATATAAAATATAACAAATAAACTTCATGGGGTTTTAACATATTTTTAATTAAAAATTATTTTAAATTAAAATATATATTTATAAACATAAAGCTTATATATATATATATATATATATATATATATATATATATATATAAGGTATATATAAAAAACTTATTAAAATATATTTTAATAAGCTTTATAATTTAATATTTATATATATAATAAAACAATTTTACAAATTCTTTTCTTTTCATTTATTTATTAAAAAAAAAAAAACTGAATACAAACTTCTAGAATGTGCATAATTATTTTCAATTATTTGCAAAACAGTCATTCTTAAATTATATCTTAAAAATTAGTATCTCCTAATTTAAGATAATGTTATATCTCTAGCTGTTAATCTTGTAAAAAATATTATCAAAATGTTAAATTTCGTGCATCACATTTCTAATAAACTAATTAATAAATTTTTTAAATAACATATTTAATTAAAGGAACAATGCATTATCGTAACATTTCCAGTTATGTTCGCTTAAGTAATTTAAATTACTCAATTTATTTTCTATCTTCGAAACGAAGCATAAATACTTATTGAATTCGACTTATCCAATGTTTGAGAATAGAACGGAAGAGAATACAAATTGAAAAAGCAATTTGCATTGAGCAATTGAATTTAAAATGCTTATGCAAATTCAAACCAATATCCATACTTAAACCATCTCTGAAAATAAACATGCCCATTTGCAATGCAAATTTTCCTTTCTAGATTTTGAGATCAAAATTATTCAACTGAACTCAGCTCAATCACCTGTGAAATTGCTCAGAGCAACTCTTCAACAAGAATTCTGTTGTAAGCCTTCCGAGAAAATGAACCATTTGAATGTCTTTTCTCTTTGAAGGAACTATTTACTTGTTTGCATGTCTTATTTCTTAGTGTTGGTGAAATTCAAAAGGGAAAAAACCAGCATTCGGTGGTGAAACTCTTTTAAAGTTATGATTTAAACTCATTGTGTCTTTGATCTATGTATTTTATTCCATACTTTCTTAAGTCCTTTTGTTTAAAAAAATTGAGTGGTTTATTTATTTCGCTGTTGCAACACTATCGAATGTTGTTTAAAATAGAATAAATAAATATGAGAAGGAATCGGAGGCTAAAGAATAATTCTTTTAAGTCATTTTTAAGGGTATAAAATGCTTGTGCTTCTTAAATGTAATGTAAAAGAAACAAGTAATATAAAAAAAAAAAAAAATTTTAAAGTCAATTCCTACTTTTTTTCACTCTATTGCAGAAAGTCCTTTATAAATAATTTTCATTCACTTTTTAAGTTTATCTGGCATCTATTGGTAGATATATGCTACTTAAATCTAAATAAAAATAAAACTAATTAATTAAATTTAATTACTGAATTAATATTTGGAAAAACTGTATTAACATCAAGTGTCATCCACTACAAGTTCATAAAAAAATATTTTAAATTGAGTGGATGAATAAAAATGTTTTATGAACGATTGAAAATTTGAACAAGATATATATATAGGGATGGTGTGAACTAATAGAAGGAATTGAAAAATTAAGAAAACAACTTGTCAGTTATTTTCCTATTAGGCAAAACTCTTGAATACAATGTATTCAGCAATGAAAATATTTATTAACCAACACAATGACTATTTCACATAATACAAATATTTCTCAAACAATACAGAACGTTAAATAATACAGTTTTAAATGCATATTTACATACTGCTGCCCGTAATTAAATTTAATTAAATATATATTTTTAGAAATCTTTTGTGTATTTAGTAACAACAGCAATTATAAATATTAATTGTTTTTATTTTATAAAAAGTTTACATTTTGCTCTTAATTATTGGTTTCAATTTATCACAAAAATTAAACAATAATATTAATAAAGTACATAACCATAAAATATGTTATTATGGTTATTTCAACAATCGTTATCTGCTTAGAAATATGTTCACTAAATAATTAATCAATTCGAATATTTACTTATTTATGATATTGACATATATGGTCTTACGATTTTTCATTTCCTTCTATTAGCTCACACTCTCCCTATATTATATCTTTTTCAAATTTTCAATCGCTAATAAAATACTTTTGTATTCATCCACGCAAGTTCAAATACATTTTTTTAACTTGTAGTGGATGACACTTGATGTTAATACAGTTTTTTTTTCAAATGTTAATTCAGTAATTAAATTTAATGAATTAATTTGAGTTTTTTTTTTTTTAGATTTAAATTGGATGTATCTATCAGTAGATGGCGCCAGATAAACTTAAAAAAATGAATGGAAATTATTTATAAAGGACTTTCTGCAATAGAGTGAAAAAAAAAAAGTAGAAATTTACTTTAAAAAAACTTTTTTTATATTACTTGTTCGTAGTGATTTTACAAAAAACACAACGAAATAGTTTGGTGTGTCGCTTGTCATTTTTCGCACACTTTGAGCTAATTATACCAGTGCCTACAGTTTAACGTGGATTCCGAACCACTAACAAATATCCATGCCACCACCAGGATTCGAACCTGATGCTTGCGGTACCAGAAGACAGAGCGCTAGACAATTGGCCATTAGATAATCGAACGGACTTGTGAATGGTGAATGGCACTTCGAACCAAGATAACTTAATTTGAAACCGGAATAAAGATTCCTAACCGAATGCTTTTATATTTATGTCAGGGATGGAACGATAAATTTATAGAAGCAATTCCTTTCGCTGGGATATAAAAGTAGAAAAAGTACAAATACAAATCCTCCATTGCAACCCTTGACAATGTTCATTCCAAATTTCAGAGACCAAATAATGTGGTGTAACAAAATCTCTGTTCGGCATTTTGAGTAAGGCTGTATTTGTTACATATTCGCTACTGCAGTGGGAGATTACCTGATTCGTCCAAAATCAAAATTCCTTCCATTAGAAAGCTATAACAACTAATTTATCATAGTACAGGGTTGCCATAAAATACATTTCCCTATTTTAAGTTATTCGCTTTGATAGCAAATATTTTTTGGCAGATGAAACTAAAAACGGGTCAATAATTATATGGAGAATAGAAAATAGATTATGCATTAATTTCATTATTGTTCAAATAATACAAAGTGCACTTACAGAAATAAAGGACTTAAAATATAAAACAAGAATTTTTTTTTTATAAAATCAACTCCTGATGTACTATGTGCAACATTTTCAGTGTGTTGTATGCAACATATTCCATCTGATGTATAACGTCCTTTAAATGCTGTGCGTAAACTCTTACTTTGGATATTTGTAGAAACTCGTCTTATGCTTTCTTTCTTGGAACACAGGTTTGTAACTTCTTCATCCAATCTGTTAGTTTCAGAGGTTCATTCCATGACTTTAGCCAGAGTGTGGGGCCTGAATGGCCGAGTGGCTAGCGCTCTGACACTCGGTACCACAGGTTTCAGTCCCGGCGGTGCCATGGATGTTTGTAGTGGTTCGGAATCCATGTAGGTCCCGGTCTGTTAAGCCCTCGTGAGACAGAAGATGACCGTAGAGCGACAAACCAAACCAAGCCAGTGTGTATACCTCTGGAGGTCGTCACCAATTCATGCATGGTACGCCGCTAAATATCCTGCTATGTCCTTGTAGTGTTCTTGTCCTAGATCTGCTCTAACGGCTTTAGCTAGGCTAAGGACTGGCCACACTAAGAGTTTGACCTGCAATGGAGACGGGAAGACATTTGCCCTTTGTCATGTTCGACCATCGCGACTCCCTCTCATCTCATCGAATGTATTGGTGCCTCTGTGAGGCAAATGTTGAATGATGGGAAGACCGTTTTCGATCTATTGGTGCAGCATGATCTACTGGACTTGATTTAGGATTCTGAATAAGAGGTTAAGCAACAACAACAGGTTTGTAACGCCGCCAACGTCCATATCTAATTTAACTTACCTCTACAGACAAAAATCACATGAAGTTATATCTGGTGAGTCCCTCATCTGCCTAGTAAGTGTCAAGTTCAAATGTCTTAGTAAGTATATGACATCAGTGTCAAAATCTCTTCGATCAATACTTTGTGATACTTTTTTTGATAAAATGCATGCTTTCTGCAATCTATGCATGGAATATGGTCTCATTCTAATCATTGTTTTTAGTTGCATATACCTCTAAATAGGAAGCGTAATTCTATGGCCGCCCTGCATATCTTAGGTTTAATTTGTTCATCAATTTTTAATATTTCGGAATAATCTAAATAATAAAAATTTGTATACATGTTTTTTTTTTTTATTTGGATTTTATTCCTCACACGACGAATGAGCGCATTCATTTTTATCATCCATGACTTATAGGTATTGTCTTGGAGAGTGAGGTGTTTCATGTCCTGGACAGCATTCACTTTTGGACCTTTCACAGATATACATTTCCCTGCTATACATTTTGCTATACTATTCAATATATTTCACTACCATACATTTTGCTATACTTTACTATACATTTTGCTATACTGTACTATACATTTTGCTATACTTTACTATACATTTTGCTATACTTTACTATACATTTTGCTATACTATACTATATATTTCACTTCTATACATTTTGCTATACTATACTATACATTTCGCTTCTATACATTTTGCTATACTATACTATATATTTCATTCTATACATTTTGCTATACTTTACTGCACATTTTGCTATAGTTTGCTATATATTTCATTATACATTTTGCTATACTATACTATACATTTAATCGCTATATATTTTGCTATACTATACTATACATCTCATTGCTATACTATACTATACATTTCACTGCTATACATTTTGTTATACTGTATTATAAATCTCACTGCTTACACTTTGCTGTACTATACTATACATCTCACTGCTATACATTTTGCTATACTATGCTACACATTTCACCGCTATACATTCTGCTATACTATACTATACATTTTGTTCTTGCATATAATTCTAAATTTTATGCCTAACCTGCATATCGGCCCAGCAGATTCCATTTTTATAAATTTTTATAATGCATTGTGTAACAAAATCTCGTGATAAAATTTCTTGATGATATTTATCTAGCAAGCTTTATTTACTTAAGATAAAATGAACTTTCTTTTGTATTTCTTTGCTTCAGAATATTTCCTTAATTTTAATAGATTTTTCCATTAACCAACTAAGTAAATGAAACAGAAAAGAAGTTAATTAAAATAAATATCGTTTCTTTTTATTTATAGCGCTTGGTAAAAATTACTGTTTAAGTAAATTATATTATTACGTGGATTAATTAAGATCCAGGAATTTGTAATTATTTTGTTCACACATGATATTTCGTTAAAAATAATTCTAAACTCCTTTCCTCTTCTCCAGAAATTCTTTTGACTTCTAGACTAACAAAAATAAAGGAAAACAATATTTTCACGTTTTGAAAATTTTGCATACCATAATAATAAAATACTTCAAAGCGGAATATGCATTATATTCAAAATCTTTTAATTGCTTTTATTCATATTTTCATTTAAGCAACCATCCGAGACCATCCGTAACCATCCGAGAATTTATAATGTATTTTTCATTAATTAATAATAATATAGCTTACTAAAAATAAGAAAACTCAGTTTGTACTCTTGAGAAAAAAATCATAACTAATATCTATATGAAAATTCATAATTACTAATAGAAAATTTCAAATTTGTTAAGAAAAAACTGTACTGTAAATAAAAACTTTTCAAATATGTATTTAAAGGTTTAAATTACATCTCTAAACTGTATATGTTGAAATTAACAGACATGATTCCTACACGAAACTATATTTCGCTTATATGAAAAATATTGGAAAATAAGATTAACATAATTTCCAAATTTTCGACACTTTACTAAACATACTGTATTACCTCTTTTACGAAATATTTCATCAAAACAATTTACCAATACGTCACATTTTAATAATTTAAAACCAATACAATATTGTGAAATTAATATAAAATTACATTTTTAAAATTTAAATTTTTTTATCATTTTTTATTGTTTTCATTAAATTTATAGCAATATAATTAAAATGCAATTTACTGAATCAAAGTTTCATGGGTTGGCAAGTATTGAAATTTTCATTCCTTTTAAAGCAAGAACGTAAGTATACAACAAGTAATATTAAAAAAAAAAAAAAAACTTTGAAGTCAATTCCTACTTTTTTTCACTGTTCATTGCAGAAAGTCCTATATAAATAATTTTCATTCGGTTTTTTTAATTTTATCTGGCACCATCTATTGTTAGACATATGCAACTTAAATCTAAAAAAACTAAACTTAATTAATTAAATTAAATTGCTGAATTAATATTTGAAAAAACTGTATTAACATCAAGTGTCATCCATTACAAGTTCAAAAAAATGTATTTGAACTAAAGTGGATGAATAAAAAGTATTTTATTAACGATTGAAAATTTGAACAAGATATATATATAGGGAGAATGTGACCTAATAGAAGGAATTGAATAAATTGAAATAGGCTTACGACATAATCCATTAGTATATTGGTATGTGAAGGTGAAGGTGAAGGTATGTGTAGTTGTACTTTTGTAAAACGATGATTTATAGGAAATATGAAAATATAATGAGTCAATTATATGACGTATTATATATATGAAATATTAATTAAGTCAATTCCTACTGTTTTTCACTATATTGCAGAAAAGTCCTTTATAAATAAAGTTGAAATTTTCCTCTTACATTGGCTTACATTAATTAATTAATTTTTGTTAAAGTTAAAAATTAATTATGTTTTAATTAATTAATTTTAGTTAAGTTTAAATTTTTTAACTAAAATTAATTAATTAAATTTAATTAATGAATTAATATTTGTAAAAAAATTATTAACACCCAGTGTCATCCACTACAAGTTCAAAAAAATGTATTTGAACTTGGGTGGATGAATAAAAAGCATTTTATTAACAATTGAAAATTTGAACAAGATATATATATATAGGGAGAGTGTCAGCTAATGGAAGGAAATGAATAAATTACAAAAACACAAAAGAAATTAGTTATAACATGTTGAATATTTACCTTCAAGATATTACAAACTATACGACTGAAAATTTGAACAAGATATATATAGGGAGAGTGTGAACTAATAGTAGATATTGAAAAAGGCGTACACATGATAAATTGAAACTCACAATACATTTTAATTTTATTTTTAAATATTATTACTTTTATTTTTGTATTAAATTTTTAAATTTCCTTTTTTTTTTTATAGTACAATTGGTAATTATTAAAATATTTTACTTAGAAAATAGAAATTTCTAACTAAATACTCAAAATACAAAATGAAGTACAACTATTAACCCCCCTCCCCCATGAAAATTAATAATAATATATGTTTCCTTACTTGTTGTTCAGTTGCTAAAATATTTCAATCGTTATTAATTTTTCATATATCTCATCAATCTAAATTTAAAGAAGGCTGCTTAATAAGTACACCATAAATAATGATCCGGGATATTTAAAAATAAATGCAATTATCAACTTTGCTAAAATCAATCTATAAAATTATTTACTTTAAGGGATTTTTTTTTTTATTGTATTTAAATAATATTTAATTTTCATTTGAATGCAATTTAGTCACTTATATCGACAGCAATTCAGACAGGAGAACTAACAAGAAAATAACGTTCATACCTTTCGCATAAATAAAAATAGAATCAAAGAAACTTTATACATTCATAGCATATTATTTATTTACATTTCTTACAAATTTGATGCCTTCTACATGCTTAAAAATCAACGAAACATATGTAGAATAAATTATTATTTGTGCTTATAAGTGCAATTTACATAACGCATTTTTATTATCACTTATCAAAAATATATATATTTTTGATTTTCTTTCTCGATTATCTAATTGAGGATATTTACAATTATTTTATATCTTTACTACGGAGTATAATAAACTATTAAAAGTCTAATCAATTTTTTTGTTTGTTAAACAGTTCTTCAGATTTTTGGTATTGGTAATTAAATTGCAGTTTTATATTTGGTTGTACAAAAAACTGCAATTGAATTCATTTAATTTCAATCAGAACAAGTTAAATTTTAAGAAACTAAACGTTTAAATAACCGTCAATATCTCTTGAAGTAGTGAAAGTTTTTAAAATTTTCAAATTATTATATTTTTTGTGGTGTGTCAGTCAAAATCTGGTTTCGATTTTAATCTCTGTGACTTCGAAAACACGTTCTGTGTCACGACTTCTTAAAGTCTTCCTGGCAGAATAAACAATTTTGCAATAAACAATTTTGCTAAAAATTAATCTACAAAATTATTTGCTTTCAATATCTTAAGGTATTTAAGACGTTAAATTATTTAAATGATATTTTATTTTCATCTGAATACATTTAAACACTTATATCAACAGCAATTCAGACAGAAGAGCAATATACAAAAAAAATAGTAATAACGTTCACACATGTAGACGTTACTATATAAAAATATAATTCGTTACATTTTCACAAAATTTGATGCATTAACATGCTTAAAAATTAATAGTTTAAAAAAAAAAAAAAAAACACGCTTTTAGAGTTATTCAAACTAAAAAGTAAAAAATAATTGTTAATATTTAAGAATAAAATGACTGACGAGAAAATGAATGTCACTGTTAAAAAAGCTTGGGGTAATCAAACTATTAATCGTTATAATTTTTCACTAGTTTCATTCCAAAATGAGGAGTTAAAAAATGTCATACAAAACACCCCACGCTTTTTTCAAACTCGTCAGTCATTTTATTCTTATTAACAATTTTTTTTAGTTTGATTAACTCTAAAAGCGTGTTTTTTTAGTTTTCTTAAATATTATTTTTTTTTACTTTTTAGTTTGATTAACTCTAAAAAGCATACTTTTTAGTGTTTTTAAACTATAATATTTAAATGAAGTCCCGGTACGGAGGAATGGAACTATAGTTCTTACAATAATTTAAGTGTGTAAGTAAAACAAAAGTTAAATGCGAATGTGTCGAGCCAGCCAGTATTCGAACACTGACTCTCCTGGTTCGTAGTCAGGCGCGTTATCTGTTGTGCTGCTGTCCCATGTATGTTTAAATGTTTTAGGTACTTTCATTCTACATGGGTTAAATTGCTCTTCATAAAATCAAAATCGCTAATCCTGGCTATCCTAATCATGAGGAGATAATAAACTTTTATTTTATTGTCGTCTTTCCTTGATAAGCCTGCAAAGTTTAAATTAAATCTGATTGCTTAAAGTAGGGGCAAAATCGAGCCCAAAGAGTCAGTTACAAACAAACATACAAACAGTGAAACTAATATAAAAGCGTATTAAAAAAGAATCAACTGTTTTCGTTCTGAAAGATGTCTGCAAATGTTTCTTTGCAGCTTAAATAGTATGTATGATGAGAAACAGATCTCCAGGGTAAAAGTGATGCACCGATCAAGATGACTTTTCAATGGCTGTGTGTTTTTAATCACTAATCCTGGCCATTCTAATCATGATGAGATAATAAACTTATCAAAATATTTTATTGTCGTCGGTCCTTGATAAGTCTACAACGTTTAAATTAAATCTGATCGCTTAATGTAGGGAAAAATTGAGCTCGAAAGAGTCAGTTACATACAAACAAACATACATACACGGGAAACTAATAAAAGCGTATTAAAAAGCAACGAAAAATACGTGAAAACAAATTATTATTTGTGCTTATAAGTGTATTTTTACATGATGCATTTATGAGGCATGTATGTCTATATTCTTTGTTTTCCTTCTCGAGATTGCACATAAAACGTTGTTGTAAACATTGTTGTATATAACATTAAACATTGTTGTAAACGGTGTTTGTACATAAAACATCTGTAGATAAATTTTGTACATTTTTTTTGTACATAAAGCAGCAATTGAATTCATTTAATTCCACCAAAAAAACTTAATTTTTAAGAAACTAAACGCTTAAATAAACATCAATATCCTTGAAGTAGTCAAAGTTTTTGTAAATTTTAAAATTATTATTTTTTTTTGTGGTGTCTCAGTCAAAATCTGGTTTCGATTTCATCTCTGCGAGTTCGAAAACAACGTTCTGTGCCACGACTTCTTAAAGGCTTCCGGGCAGAACGGTGACTGTTTTCTACTCACCCCAGCACTGATTTTTTTCTTTCTTCCTTTTCTGCCCCACCCTCTCTCCATCTTTTTCTTGCGGTTTACCGAAATCGATTCGCGACTTGATCTTTTCACCCCTGCAGCATTTCACTTCTGAGAATTGGTCTTGAAGAGAGAAAGCGAAGAGGACATATATATATCTATAGCAATATATATATTCACTGGCTGTACAATACAGAGAAAAAAAAAAAGGAGGAGAAAAAAAAATGGTAACTTCTGAGTGAGCAAAAGCTGATGGAGGGAGAATTTTCTCGGCAGCAGCAAACGTGGTGAAAGGGTGGTTAGGAGAAAAGTGTTTTTCTCTCTCTCTCTCCCCAAGAACCAAGATTGGGTTTCCGTTTCTGATGCTGATTGCTTTTCCAGTCGGAAAAAACTTTTTTTTTTTTTTTTTTTAACATTTTCCTTACTTCTACTAGTTTTCTCTTTTTCGTGTTTTTCTAACAACCGCAGGTTTAATGCCTGCCAGTAGATAAAGTACGCTTTACTAAGTGTCTGCTTGAGTTAAGGAAGTTTTATAGGCGAGCTAACTTCGTATGCTATTTTTAGAAGTTGGGAGCTTTTTGAATTTGTAGTTAAGTAATAGGTCAAGTGTTAAATATCGAATTTAATCCAAAAATTTTGTGCTTTTGTTGCTTGGATTAAATTTCCGTAGCATTTAGCTTTAGAAAATGTTTACTCAAAATAAGTCTTTAAATTCTGATGTTTATTCTGTATTTGTAAAAAGACAAACAATTCATTGAACACTCATGGATTCAATAATTGGTCGATCTATTAGGTTTTTACCTACATCTTTTTACACACGAAAAGGTTAGTTTCCATATGTCATAAAATGTCCTATGCCATGCCCAATGACATATGCTATATGCCATATCCCCCCAAAATGTTTCTGTCAAATTTTATGCAACTTTAAAATTTCTCATTTGGCTCATTGTTTGTCTTTTTGAATATTTATTCATAAAAATATTATATTCTTAATGTATAACTAATATTCTTAACCTCTAACAACTGTATTTTACAAAAGAAATAATAAACAAAATAAATCTTTAATAAAGGCAAAAGTTTTAATATTTATATTTAAGTGTGAATTTCGAAACTTTAAGCCGCAGTATTGTAAACTTATGGAGTGTGATTACAAAAAAAATGCCTGTAATTGATAAAGTACGCTTTACTAAGTGTCTGCTTAAGTTAAGGAAGTTTTATAGGCGAGCTAACTTCGTATGTTATTTTTTAGAAGTTGGGAGCTTTTTGAATTTGCGTTAAGTAATAGGTCGAGAGTTAAATATCGAATTTAATCAGAAAAGTCCTTGAACTTTTTTGTTTGGATTGACTTCAGTGGCATTTAATTCTTTTAAGAAAAATTTTACTCAAAATAAATGTTAAAATAAATGTCTTATCCGTATTTATAAAAAAAGACAAGCTATTTATGAAACACTCATGGATTCAATAATTGTTTGATCTATTAAGGGGTTTTGAGTTCAGGGTTTTCGGTTTATGCACGAAAATGTTAGTTCCCATATTCAAAATGTTTCTGTCAAATTGAAATGCAACTTTAAAATTTCCCAACAGGCTCACTGTTTTGCCTTTTGAATTTTACTGATAAAATTTTTATAACTTATCTTAATAACCATAATCATAATAACCATCTTAAGATATATAACTAATATTCTTAATCTATAATAACGTTATTTTAAAAGATAAATAGTAAATAAAATAATTTTTAATAAGTGCAAAAGTTTTTAATATTAATATTTAAGTGTGAATTTCGCAATCTAAACCATAGGATTGTAAAGGAGTGTGATTACTAAAAATATGTTTACTTAAATATGTTAACATTCTAACTAATAACTTTTTAACATTTCTAACTAAGTTAATTCAATCGCATGAGAGAGAAAAGTGAATTTGAAAATAATGATATCATTTCCTAACTTATTACTGAAATGTAAGTTTTTACATAAAAGTATGAAAAAAAGTTAATGATATATTTGATACTAAAACAACTAATCCTATCAGCAACTAATGAAAACAACAAATAAATTGCATAACAAATAGTCTTGTTTACTGGTTTTGAAAAATATACATCAAATAAAAATATATTATTTAACTTAACATCATAAATTATTTCATTTTTCATCAGCCTTCAAGATTAAAAAGAGACTTCACAACATCAAATATAATGATAATTTATTATTCTAACGTCCTACCTTTTTTCCCCTTTTAAACCTTCAATTATTTTTTTCTGAAACTATGAATAATAATAATAAATTGTAAACTATGAATAATAGGGAAACTATGAATAATAATGTTTATTTTCAACATTAAAATTTTACAATTTGAGAAAAACTGTCTGAAAAAATTTGCGTTTATAATGATCATTTACACATTTAAATACTATGATGGTTTTAAATGCCAAAGTAAAGAAAATTACATAAATCGGTAAATTAAAAATAATATAGTATTTTTGGGAATTTTATTCTTAACTATACCTCAAATTTTTTTTATAATGGCATTAAAAAATTAAAAACGTATAGATGTATTTTTTTGTTTTATACTATCAAAAATTATTTTAATGATATAATAAATTTTAATTATTTAAACCATCATTCAATTAGTAATTTTTCCAGTGTTTATATAGTTTTGTATTTATATAGTTTTTTTTAAGTTTCTAATTTATTTTATTTTTTTAATTTCAATGATAAGTTTATTACTTTTCACAAAATTTGCAGTGAACTATTTCCGTTTATTTTCATTAATTTTATTTATAAAATTTATTTATTTTATTTTTATTTATTTCTCTATAATTGATGCATGGTGTATTACTCTTATTTATTACTTAATGAATAAACTATTTCAGAGAGGTAAGAACTCCTATCGAAGAGTTTTATATTATTTTTAAGTAGAAAAATGCCAGTTTGAAAATTGCTTTGCAAAATCATGATTTATAGAAAACCAGGAATTCCAACCCGGCCATCTGAATTGTCAATATTCAAACAATCTTCCTCAAGTCTACTAGTGTTTAAAGCAGTAAATGAAAAGCTCACCTTTTAATAATATCCTTTTCTCTTGCAACTAGCTTCTAGTACTAAGCTATGAAAATAACAGAGGGAATATTATTTCAATGATGAAAAACAAACAATTGAACTACAACAAAAATTACTAAAGGTTTTTACTATAAAAATTACTACAGTACAAATCATTATCCCTATTTTACTGTCAAAAAATTTCGATCTGATGATATAATTCATTATTTTTCAGTTGAATTGCATTTTATTTTTATTTCTATACTTAACAAA
Organism: Caerostris extrusa; assembly: GCA_021605095.1. Taxonomy (NCBI): domain Eukaryota; kingdom Metazoa; phylum Arthropoda; class Arachnida; order Araneae; family Araneidae; genus Caerostris; species Caerostris extrusa. The sequence goes on along the minus strand of BPLR01000474.1, from coordinate 46,208 downwards.
TTATTAGAAATCACAGTTTTGAATTTAGTCAATGAAATTATGAATTTCATTCTATGAATTTTTTTACATTTAATAGAATTTAAAATGTGTACATAGTATATTGTCTAATTTTTTTTTTATGCAATGCATCTATATACCATTAATAAATTAAATTGCACTTTTAGACTGCATTGCATTCAAAATCAAGTTATCACTATCACTCAGTTGTCTTGCAACCTGATAGAAGCTTTTAGAACTCAGCATAGAGAATCCTATGTCATGCGATGTCAAGGTTTAATTAAATTGTACAATAGAAACGACCGATGCTATCTGTGATGTGTTCTAACACAGCTTTGAGAAATCACTTGAAAGCCCTAATTGTAAATTGCAAATCTTATGAAGACATTTAAACACAATATTGTGAATAGTTTATTACTGTTGATTATAAATACAAATGCATTGTTATTAAAAATATACGACATTGAAGCAATCAAATGTCTATTAAATAAAAATTTTTATTTAGTTTCCTTTGATGTGACAATTACATACACTACTGCATTGATAATATTATTAATCAATTAACCAATCAAGCATTGAGTTATTGTGCAATCTGTCAATGCAATAAATCATTGTGTCAGGAATTATTTTACATTTATTTCTAAAGAAAATTTTTCGAAATACTTAAAACTTAACTTTTTTAGTCTTATGTAAACAAGTAATATAAAAAAAAAATTTAAAGTCAATTCTTTATTTTTTTCTCACTATATTGCAGGAAGTCCTTTATAAGTAATTTTACTTCATTTTTAAGTTTATCTGGCGCCATCTATTGGTAGATACATGCAACTTAAATCTAAAAAACCATAATTAATTAATTAAATTTAATTAATCAATTAATATTTGAAAAAACTGTATTAACATCATCCACTGCAAGTTCAAAAAAAAAATGTATTTGAATTTGAGTGGATGAATAAAAATTATTTTAATAACTATTGAAAATTTGAACAAGATATATATAGGAGAGTATGAGCTAATAGAATGAATTTAATAAGACTACTATGTACATATAAGACTACTAATAGTGAGGAGACTAGGACGAGTCCTCAAGCATTATTACTAATTTTAAAAATGTATTCCTAGAAATTTTGTAGAAATTACTACCAATTCTATACTTAAAAATACATACATATTTAACATTTTGTTTGAAGCATATAGGTGTGTCTTGAAAGCAATTGTCTTTCCTGTCGTTTATATTATTAATATGTTGTACTTGATATAAATAATAGCTAGCTGTTGTAGTCCCTAATCATCCTTTAGAAAAATTAAGCACATCAGTCCGCAATATTTTTATTGAATTAGTTATTTTTCTAATGTATATATAAAACACATAGAGTTAATCTGTTAGGTGAATGAAGCCAAAAATATCAAGGTTAAATCAAAAACAGCCATTTTATACCAATTTATTTAATTATTTATTTATTTATTTATTTATTTTTTTATTGGAAAAATTATTGAAGTATCAAGCAGTTGTCTTAGAAAAAGTTAAAGAAAGTTTGCACGAAATATTAAAAATAACATATTACATAATTTATGATAATCTTGATGTCATTATTTTGCTCTTCTTCAAAATAAATACAGTGAACTTTGTTTAAATCTATATACCAGCTACAGAAATATAATTTCTAAATAATATTTTTCAACTACATTAACTATTTGACTGAAAATTTAATTTAGGGCTAGCCAAAGTTATTTTAATGATAAAAATAATTTATATTTTTAATTAGCATTAATGATTTATGACAGTAAGAAAAATATCTGAAAAATAAATTGTAAACCATTCAAACTTATTATGATAAAAACTCAAATTTTATTTAAATCAAATGAAATGTTTTAAAAAAAAAACAAAATAAATATATTTACACAGAATAAAACATTAATAGAGAACATTTTGAAAAATGAATTATTACTGACGAGTCATTATCTCACATGAAGCAAACTTGAAATTTTCAGAAAATGACAACATTTAAATTAAGACAAAATTTGAAAATCTTGGAAACTATAAAAAATCATTCATTACATTGCTTAACAATACTAATTCAAGCAGTTTAAAACAATGAAATATTGTAGAAACTTGAAGAACTGAATATTATAGAAACATTTTAATCTATAAAAATATTTTTCATGTCGCTTTCATTTTTTAAGCTGCAAAAAATGAAACAGCGGCGCACTAAATATTTAATTTTCTAGTAAAGAAAAATTGTTGACAAATAGAAATGAGCACTCTTCCTGTAAAGATGACAGAAACAAAAAATAATTAAGCTACGAAAATCCATTTTTGATAATCAAGAGCATCGTTATGGATTCTTTTGTTATTTATAAATATTCAAATAATTTTGAACTCTTTAAAATCAAAATAGCAAATACATTTCTATTTAGTTGTAACATTAACTTTTCAACTTTAGTTGGCTTGTAGAATACTATGTTTAAATATTTCTTTTATTTCTAAATGCAAACTTATCAGTATTATATTAAACTGTACAATAACATGAATTGTATGAAAAAAAATGAAATGTTAACATGTAATTGTATTTAAATTTTTTTCTAGACTGGTATAGCTGCTTCAAAAAAAAAAAAATCTTTTTCCCATGGGGTTCTTTGATAAAAAATCCAATAATAAAGGACCAGGAAAGAATGGTAAGTGTTTAATTTTTCAAACATGTTCTTATGAGATAATGGAGTATTCAGAAAGATACGGACGTTATTCAAATTTCTTTCTTAAGTTGGTATTAGATTTTTAAATAAAAAAAAAAACAGAAAGAGAGAGAATAAATTAACCACAATGTTACTTTTTACCTATATATAGAAATACTATCTCAAGCAGAACTGCCAGAATTGGGTTACACGTTTATTATCTTAAGCAGAGTTACATCTATTTATTCCATCGAAGTATTATTTCATGAAAAATGATAGCTATTTATTTCATCTGTCCTATACATAAAAATATTATCTCAAGAATATCTATTTATTCCATCTTTCCTTTACATAAAACATTATCTCAAAATATATATCAATTTAACCATTTTGTATTTCAGGTTATTTTCCTTTTAAGTTATGCAATGATATTGTTTACCAGATTAACTATTCGAAGAAATAATTCTTTCCAAATTATAGTAGCTTCTATAAGATTTTGTAAGAAATTCAGACAAATAAGAAATTTTTCAATGTAATAATTCTATACCACTATTCATTGTGGTAACTAATAAAAGGAATCGTAGTTTTAAAAGGTTTCTAAAAATTTTTTTAGTTTCGTTTGGTTTAAATTATAAACCTAATTTACAGAATAAATTTATTATTTATCTTATGAAGAATCAACTAGTATTTAACATTTATGAACTCTTATAAATAATTTTAATTTATTATTAGGTTTCATACCGAATGAAATATAAAAACAGAACGTCATCTTTAAACTTACATTTTCAGAAAAAATGTAGATTAAAAGGAATTAAAAATTAAAATTAAAAGAATTATTAAATATGCTAAAATAATTAAAATGCTTATTTTCTTTTTTAAATAAAAATGGAATGTAAGCTTCTTAACTGTAATAAAATCTTTAATGAATTTTTTTAACTGTCAGAAACATAAAACGTCTCTTTTATCACAAATTTTTCATTTATTTTAGCTTCATTTTAATTAATTGCGTTGGTTTTTAAGGATTAAATATTATTTACAGTCTGTGTTTTGTTTAGTCTCTCAAATGTTTGGAGAAATGATTTCTGAATCAGGAGAAATAAGATTAAAAACAAAATACAGAATGAACAAAATGAAATACATCAAAAGTTCATTTCATTTAAATGATGTATTCATGAATAATTATAAGTTACAAGAATAATAATAAAATGAATACATTCTTATTAGAATATATGCGGATGCATTAAATTATTAAGTACAGATGACATTTAATCTATGCTTACTTATTTATTTAATATATAAAATCATTATTTATTAAGAAATTAATAGAAAATTGCTAGAGACAGATAAATACTGCAATATTTACAGAATTTACTATTCAGAAGAAAAAGATGAGGAAATTTACGTAGTATTGAATATATAAATATTTTATTTATACATAAAAAGTTAAAGGAAATGATATCAATTATGCATTTATTTTATTTCATGTATAAAACGAATTATATCTGTATTTCATAATAAAAATAATTTATCAAATTGTATCTTCCGGAATTATTTTTAATTAGATATTGCTGCTATCAAATAAGAACTCTATTTTTTATGTTTAAGATATATTGCTTTATTTTTTAAAAACGTTAAACAAAATAGAAAAAAGATGTAATAATTTGAAATGCATAAAATAAAAAAAGAAAATTATGCTTACCATCCAACGAAATTAATTGCAATAGAATGGTAATTTGCAATGTATATTTATTTTACAAATATTCAAGCATATTGTTAGTTATGTTTCCTTTATGTGAAAGTTGCTAATAAAATATGGGCGTTTACTACGTTTTATGCATTGAATTATGCAATAGAAATAAGAAAGTATAAATTTGCTTAAAATTTGTTTTTGATACGCAAAATTATATAACGCTATTAATATTCCCATTTGGGTTCTAGTTGTTACCATACTAAACATTTTCTAAGCAGGTCTTCTTAACAGAAATTAAGTAAAATCTATCTTAAGATAACTTGTATCGAAAACTGTTGATGTTTATAAATTTATCTATATTCTTATAAAATTACTGAATTAAAGAAGGTTAAAAATGTATATTTGTTTATCTTCCTTAAATTTAATTATAACACACATCTAATTGGTCTTTTTTAAAAAAGTAATACATTGTTAGAAAAGTACTAAATTGGGCATTCTTTCTCAATTAAAATATGAAAATTGTTTTTTTAATAAGTAGGAATAACTATTAATTATGCTCTTGGAAAACAATGGCCGTCTTTTGTCATCCACTGGTAAAACATTAATGGGAGAGTTGGGGGAGCGGAGGGTGATGGTCGACTGGTATAGGTTTTCGGTTCGAATTCCCGGCGGTGCCATGGATGTTTGTAGTGGTTCGAATCCACTTTAAGCCGTAGGTCTCGGTCTCATATAACAGTAGAAATGTCACAGTACCCAATCAAACTTCTCACACATCATTCCCAAACTGTAAAGGGGGCAACTTAGCTCTAGGCCCTGCGGTGTGGTGTAGTAGTAGTAGTAGTAATGGTGGTGGTTGAATATGATCGTAGAGTGTTGTCTTGAGGTTTAGTCCGTCTTCAGCCCTCGTGATTTCTCGCTAAAGTGAAGCTGTATATTACCCTTAGACATGAACCAGTCGTCTGCTATGGTGTCTCTTGGACCTGGTGTAGGCTTTCTTTTACCAGGGGGATTAGTAAAAACAACACAACAATATACTTTAATGGTATGAGAAAACCGATATCAACAGTATATAAAAAATGATAACGCATGAGAGTATGTACATATTAAAACCCACTTGTGATTTTCGTTGTAGTCACTGTTTTCAGAATTGACGATTGGTCAATCATTTTTAAAGATACTTCATCGACACTCAAGCTTCCTCATATGAATTTGCTGGGTTTTTCCATATCATAAGGAGGCACATCCCTCTGGTCTTTGGTACCAGAGGCTTCAGGTTCGAATCCTGAATGTAGCATGTTTGTTAGTGGTTCAGAACCCACGTTAAGCTGTAGGCCCCGGTCTGTTTAGCCTAAAGTGGGCACAAGATGACCGTAGAGCGACAAAACCCAAACCAAACCGAACCTATATCAGAAGCAATTGAGATGCAATTACCTCTAAATATCCTCTCAGAAAGTATCTGATAGCTCCTATTATTTGTGAGATATTAAATAAATGGAGTATGACGCTTCCAATGTGTTAAACTATTTTTTAATATTACAAAGACTAGTCACCACTAACATTAACAAAAATTGCGTATTAAAAAAAAAATTTCTATTATGAAATGCTTTTAATTCTGAATAAATACTTCAAAGGTTCAATTCTTTACGATTCCCCTTCAAGTATAATACAAAGTACTTTATATTCTTTCTACATTTAAAGAAATCTTGAAGTATATCTTTTTTAAAAAATATTTTAAATGGAAGTTTCGCTTTTTTTTTTTTTTTAAACGTATTTCGTGTTGAGGTTAATTGTCGGGATATCTTCGAGAAAAAAATTCGTTGAAAATTTTATAAATGGTTTTCCTAATGACCATCACCATTCATACGGTCTTTTTAAGCTTTAACGAACTGAAACGTTTTACACACAATTTTTTTTCTTCGTCTAGATAAAAGGGGGAGAGGGGAAGTTACCAGCCGTACGTTTTGAAAAAAAGCTATAATTCTGCAGCCTTACGTAAAAAATATCCAGGCAAATAAAAAAAAGCCCACTCAACTTTATTCTGCAGACCATTAGTTATTATTATTAATAGATTCTAATGTGACTTTCAAATTCCAATTAAGAAGAAAAACTTGAAAAAGCTTTTATTCAAGGTGTAATATTAATTTTTTAAGAAGATCATTAATATCATTTCTATTCTTTTTGTAAAAAAATAAAATTTTTGCCATATTTGAAATACAATGATGATGTTGGAAAATCTAAAAAATTTGTAAATTTTTTTTCTCTCAATATTTAAAAAAGTCACGTATGGCTTTTAATTAAATTCCTTTTATGCTACTGTCTTTAAACTTATTTAAAACTTTAAATATTTTTTAATCATTTTAATCTATAATTATCTACTTCACATTGTCCATATATTTACTTTGCATTGTTCATAAATCTACATAGCATAGTCCATATATCTTCCTATAATAGTCCATATATCTACTTCGCATAGTCCATATAATCGGTTCCACTTCTTTTCCTGGACGATTTGAAAGATTAAACAAAAAACTAAATGTACACAAAAAAAATTCAAAATTGGTTTTTAAAAATCAATTTTTTTGGTAAATAAAAAAGAGAACTAATAATTTCAAATGTTTTTCAATAAAAACATGCATTAGAAAAATTCATTTTTTTATCATTTAAAAAAATTGAAATATTAATATCTGCCTATTTTGTTTGATTTTTTTTCTATGCATACATTTCTTTGTAGCATAGAACTGGTTGGCTTACATCTTATTACAAAATTGCTTAAATATTTGTATCAATCTCCATATTATGTAACAGGGTTTCAACATTTCAAGATTTTTCATAATTGTTCAACAATGATTTTCTTGAAAGCGCTACAACGCATTGTTGTCTATTTTGTCCAACAATTCGTCATCAGAGAATTATTTATTTATGTTAACAAATATTCTATTATTTATTAGTGTTCAATTTAATGTACTCAATCCCACTGATATAATGAAACTTCTTGAAATAAAACTGCTATCCTATTTCCACTATATGATGAGCAACTCAACAAAATGAATTTCAAAATTCCAATTTCCATTTCATCTTCTTTGAAACCAATACCATCTGAGTATTATGTGTTGCGTGTTTCTATACTGTTGTAAGGTTGGTTTTTTTATTTATTCTTGGCCTATTTTGTCTATATATTTGATAACATTTCTTATATATTTCGATAACATCATAGTTTTTCGAAACTACAGAAACAATAAAAAAATACTAAAAAATATAGTAAATAATAGTAAATATAGTAAAAACTTCTCCTGCAGTAACCTTTATGACTTCCAAAATGTCCTGCTCAAATAGCGTACTTTAATGATTCCAGCATCCATTGGTTGGATCAACGATGCCATATTTTAAATAAGATAACTTATTCGTACATTACATTATTCACAGTAATCTGTCCAATGACCTGGAGTATTATCTAATCCATAAAATTCTAAAATGTTATCTTTTTTTTTCTCTGTAATAACGTTCTGTTTCATGGTAAAATAGTTGGTAAACCAATCTACAGGAATTGTTTCTGTGACTCCTGCTTTTATATATGATCCCTGCAACACTGAGAGATTTTTTTGGCTGAATTTTTAAGGAATTTCTAGGATTCTTGTATGTTACACAATCATTGGTTTTATTATTAAGGCCCCTGATGTATTTTCTATAATATAGAGACACAAGGCTTTTAAATTTTATATGAAAGAAATAACTTTTCATTGATTATTATAAGGAATCGCGACGATAGTTTTTCAAGTTTAATTCCGATTCATCTTCACTAAATATGTATTCATCTTTGTAGTTAATTTTTTTAATACTTTCACACAATTCCTTCGTATATCTTATAGCAGACAGTTTACCTGAATATAAATATTCACCACCAATATTAACATTGTGAACACCTCTTAGTTGTTTAAAACATGAAAATTTCCGTCGACCAGCTTCTAACTTTTCATTTATTCCTTCATCGTCGTTTTCTATATCAATCTTCAAATCACTATAAAGACTTAATGTCTTGACTTGTATTTCATTTTACTATACGTATCATGCTATGATCCTGATGACACACTTGAATAATATCTGTACAATGTTTACCATTCATTCGCATTTTAATAGCGTTTTTGATAAAAAAAAAAAAAAAAAAAAGAAACAGTAACCATATCTTTCGATGTAATCTTTTTTTATTAGTTTAATTGTTTGTTTTGCATTGTTTTATTTATAAGTTTTAAAAAATGATGACTTTTGCATTCCTTTTCCGCAGTCCAACTTACAAACAATGCACCTGCCTCATGAAGCTTGATTATATCGATATTTCGTTTTATAGTGAGCCATTTACTGTTCTTAGTGACTGAATCAATTTCACATTTTCTTATCTCATTTATTCTTTTTTTTCAATAGAATTAAAACTTAATTACCATAAATAAATTTTATTGAAGATTTACACAACGTAAGCTAACAGAACATGGTTAATTCAATATTAAAGTCATGCGTAACCAGTGCGTTTTGGAACATACATTAATACATCATATCATATTCATACGTTGAAATGGGAACAATCAAATATAATAGTTTGAAATGGGAACAATCGAAATATAATAGTTTATATATATATATATATATATATATATATATATATATATATATATATATATATACATAATTGGCAAAAATTGGGAAAATTGGCAAAGCACCCAAATATATGATTTATATATTTATATATGATTTTAAATTATATCCTTTAAAAATACATATAAAATTTCCACTATTTTCAATTTAAAAAGCATCAGTTCCTATAGTGCTTCAGGAAGATGGCACTTCAGATCACCCAGTATTTATATCAGTAAATCTTAGTCCTCTTTTCACAGAAAGAAAACAGTTTTTTTTTCACCCTCCTCACTTAAGTAGCATCACCTACTTTGTAGAAAGCAAACCTTGTCAATTTGCAAGTCAAATGAGATGATTTTTTTCGCCCTGTCGCGAGAGAAACATTCACGAAGAAAATCTGCGTTTTCAGTGAAGACGGAACATTACATGCACATCCCATCAGCTTAAAATAAACATAAATGTACATTTTCATAAGAAGCAGCAGAGGCGAAGAGGGACAGAAATAAAACCGAAGACACGAGAGATCCCCACTTATCCTGTCAGCCGTTTTATTTCAGCGAGAGTTCACGGCGTTTTACTTTCTGCAGAGGTAAGTTCCCAACCGACAAGAGTACACAACCGGAAAAGGTTCGGAGGTAAAAAGCACGACAAAAAAATAGATTGCTAAAAACGGAAACTAGTTTGAATTATTCATAGCAAACCCCTGTCGACTTTATACAGGTTAGAAAAGGGACCATCTTCAAGTCATTTTAGGAGAGGCTCACTTTTTGCGTATGTTTAAGACTCAAAAGTTTTCTTTTGCTGCTCTTCTTTAAGTTGGTCTATGCTATCGCTACTACTTTATAGGGACATATTGCAACTTTATAAGGATATACTACTATTTTATAAGGATAATTATGCTCCCTCATTCTTTTCAGGGGCCATTGTTTCCCTTAATGTTTTTCAGGTGTCAAGTTATTTTCACTGTTTTTCTAAAATCAATGTATTTTACACTATTTTGCAGTATCATTACTACTCTTTGCCATCCTGTTGAGCCATCCTGCACCACGTTAACGGTGTCGTTCAATGGTGTTCTCTTGGTGGTAACGGGTACCTGGCGCTCTCCATATGAAAGTCCTACGAGAATCAGACTGCAAACTAAACCTGGACTCGTCGAAAACATCACACCAGACCACTGTTGCGGTGTCCACGATGCATGCTGTCTACTCCAGGTTAATCGCAGGCGACAGTGAGTTGCGGTAAGTGGAACACATCTGACAGGCCTACGAGCATTATAGACCAATGTGCCTAAGCGTCTGTACACGGTCTGCCTTGAAACTGTCGTTCCGGTAGCTGAAGAGAGCTGACGAGACAGGTCTGATGCTGTGCTCCGTCTGTTTCTTTTGGCAGTAACTGCTAAATACCGGTCCTCCTTCGGCGTTGTAACTCGGGGCGACCTGTGCTGTAACATCTGCTACCATTACCATCATCTTGGAATCGTTGCCAAAGCCTGGAGATGACACTCTGGGCGATTCCAAGTTCCACGGATACTTCCAGCTGGGTACGTCCACATTCCAGTCGTCCGATAATTCTACCACGTAAAAAATCACCCAAATGCTTCCTTTGTGCCATAACTATGAGGTTATTGCACTGAACGCTTGTGAACAATTTTACTTCTTTTTGCCACCATTCCTTATATACCCCTCTCTTACACTCTCGTCATTGTGATGTACAATCCGCGCCATCTGGTGGTTTTCTGTAATTTGCATATTCTTCTTCAAGATGTGTGTGATAATTCTACAGGTGAAATTTTTATTTTAGAGTTCAATTTCTGTGTGATTCTGAATTATCCTTAATTTATGGACATGTATATTATCCGCAATTATCTAGAAAAAAATATTTATTTCAAAATTTATAACTATAACAAATTATATATACCTACTCAGAGATCATTAAAAAATAAGTTGGATAAGTGAAATGTAATATTTAATTACGTGGAAAAGACTTAGATTTATGCTATCACCAATTAAATATAAATATTTCACATAATCTAAATGTAATCTCTAGTTTTACAGAACTTAAAATCTTTATTCACGACATATATGAAGGTTGTATTAACAATTTTTTATGTCTCCTATACCAAATAAATATATGTTTGAAAAAAAATAAGATGTATTCAAATAATTGTTATTTTGCAATATGTAATTTTAATTCAAATAATATTTTTTAATTAAATATTCTATTTGTTTAAAAGGAGAAACATTGAAAGTAATTAAAAATATTTATGTGATAACGTTTTTTACCTCTTGTTGTTCTAGAGATTTTAAAATAAAAAGAAAATAATTTTATTTTAATCCTCCTTTTTATAATTTAACTTTTTTACGAAGCTACTTTATTGTTTTTAGAAATTGCAACGAAGAAAAACACAAATAAATAACGATAGTTATAATTTTTCAGATAATTTTTCCCAATAAGAGAAAAAAAATAATAAATTTTATAACAAGTAATTTTTTTAAAACATATAAAATTAAAATATTTCATTGGGATAGCTGGTATAGCCGTAACTAAAGCAAAACATGTTTTTCAATTTATTACTCGTTATTTAATAAAAATAATCATCTTTTATCTTTAATTTTTATATTTCTTGGAATTTATACTTTAAAAAATGTGTAAAAAGCTATTTTAATGCTTTTAAGATACTTGAGCATAGAACAATTTTAAAGAGATACAAAGTTTATTTTTCAAATTATGAATTCCTAAATTTTGTTGAATAAATGTATGAATAACGTATGTAGTAAAGCGACACTATTCACGTTCTCTACAAAATTGTGATAATTTTTTTTTTTTTTTTGAAAAAAGAGTCGTGCGTTAAATCTTTTTTTCTCTGAAATAATTAACTCTGTTTCAGTTTATGATTTGTGTCAAAAACAATTTAATGAATCTACCACTTTAAAATGCTGGATTTGTTTCAATAAAATGGTTAATAAAAAGCAGTGAGCAAAATCCATTTTTTGAAATTAAATGAAAAAAATTGTTTTCATTTAGACATTCCTTATCCATTTTCTTAAACAACCAATTAAAAATAAATTAACTTTAGTAGAAATATTTGGAAATTATTCCACGAAAAAATAAAGAAAAAAATGTATCTTAAGATCATAGGCTTTCTTTTCACTATAAATCCTTTCAACTTTTAATTAAAATTCAATTTCCCAGCTTATTTAAAAGACCTCTGGTTTTTAAAAAGGGATATAAATAAATTTACAAAAGCATCAATTTTCTTAATATTTTGAAATTCCGCCCATTTTACATTTATTTATTTAGTTAAAAATTCAATAAGAGAAAATTAATTTAAAATTCGTATTAGAAAGACTTAATTATACGTAATTTTGATATTTGTTCCAAAAAACTATGTTGTTATATAAAATTCGTTTAGTCTTTCATAATTAAAACAATTTTAGGAAATAAAATCGAATCTTTATAACATTCTTATAACTTTATTTTTAAAAATATTCATGCCACAAATTTTATTAGAAAATAGTTGTTTTAATATCTTTTGAGTTATTATTAACGTTTACATTATAATTTATTGCTGTCTTGCTCAGTAACAATGTAGAGATAAGCAAAAGGATATATGAGAATTACTACTGTCTCCACAAAGTAGGACCAATTTTCAATTTAAAAATTCCCCGGGCATACTGAATTTAAATTTTTTTTTTTCTTAGGTTGCTGGCACTGTCCTTGACATCTGCGTGAATTTCGACATTAAAACATACATTAGTGTTTGAGTTACACTTGCCTTTGTGAGACGCTAAAACTGATTCCCGATTTTTGAAATGTCTGAATTAATTGAACAAAGAACTTGCATTAAATTTTGTTTGTTGAAACGTATAGAATGTTGCAGAAGGCATTCGGTGAAAATTCCGATATCGGAAAGAAATGCTTAGAATTGGTATAAACAGTTCAAAGAAGGCAGAGAACGCATTGAAGATGAAGAGCCCTCTGGTCGATCATCAACCTAAACCGACGAACCCCACATCCAAGAAATTAAAGATTTGGTGCCACAGATTTGGCAAACCGTCGATTTATAATTAGAGACCTTGCTGATGATGTTGGAATTTCAAAAGGATAGGTCAAGTCCATTTTGGGCTACAAACGCGTCAAATCTCGATTGGTACCGAAAACACTGAATGCTCCAGCTCACACTGCATTGATTCTTCGTGACTTTTCGCCAAAAATGAAACCTATATCGTTCCATAACCACCATATTCACACCGGGCGGCTTCTGGCTATTCCCTAAACTCAGAAGACCAATCCGGGGACACCTTTTTTGAGTCGATTGAAGAGATTCGACGTGAATCGGCTCGTGCTTTGAAGGTCATCCCTGCCGATGACTTTTTAGCCGCCATTGAGGATTGGAAAAAATTGGAATAAGTGTATTGTGTCCAGAGGAATTTAAAGCGATTAAAATTGAAGGTGATGAAATAAAATTGCAAGGCGATGAAATAAAATTGGAAGAATAAATAAAATTTTTGAAAAAAAAAATTGGTTTTTACTTTTTGGACACGTACTACTATAAAGTAAAAATCACAATTTGAGAAAAAAATTTAAAAAAGTCAGAGAAAATACATTTTATAAACCCTATGCTTATATAAGTTAACATATACCTTTGAGCGTTTGAAAAAAAAAATCTTTGATCTTACTTTTTTTTTGAGCTTAGTAGTAGATCAATAAGCATAAGAATATATGAGAATTATAACAAATAACACTGAACTATCACATGAAAGGAATAATAGATATTATTACATGTATATTAACACTATACAAATAACTTACAGGTATAATAAAACATAGATAGATGCATAAGATAATAAATAATATTAAACACAAATAGATAGTCCAAAGTAGAACGACTCATATATACTTATTCTGTAATATAAAGATCAACCCTCAGAGAATTATGTAGCTTGTAAATGGAGACGAGTCAAAACATTCAGAAAACTGTTGCTGACAAAAGTAAGCAAGTGATAGTTTGTCGTGACCTGAAGTCGTAAAACTTTTCTGCGTGTAAATAAGATAGCATTTTTCAAATTACATTGCTAATTAGTTATAGCTATGAAATATCGTAACGAAATAGATTGATTTTCTAGAGGAATTGAAAGATTCCGGAATCTAAGTGAAATGAATTATGAATGAAGAGCAATCATTTCCTAAATCTAATCATCTTATACTGGAAACAGTAATACAAATGCGTTTTCTGATTGTATCGTATAATGCATATTAATGTATGTTGAATAGATTTTAATAATAAAGCTGAAATTAATATCTCTGCACCTTATCAGAAATGATGGCTCCAAAATAAATGTATTCGAAGATTCGTATTCGAAGAAATCTGTATCGGTAACTATAAATTCTAACATTTATTTAAATCCTTCAAATGATGGCTTACAATCTGGTGCATATAAAATAATAGCAACAGTCCTAAAAGATTCTAGGTATTCCTTTTCTTAGCTTCTACAAATCTCGAGATTAGTTGGAAATATTTGTATTTATTCTAAATATGTTCAATTTTCAGACGATTAAAAGAGTTTCTATTCTGTGGATTAACATGTAGATGTTAGGTAAAATTTGCTAAACATATAATTTATAAAATAATTTTTAAAAAGGTGCAACTAAATTTTATGTCGTTGAATTTTGGATTATGTTTCAAAATTATTAAAAAAATTGACTTTGAAAAATTTTGTACAAGACAGTTGTAAATAAAAGAAAACTCATATGAATGCATTTCCAATAGATTTATTCCATTGTCACTTTTTTGATATATTTTAGATTGATTATAGACTATTTATCTTTAAAACCATCTATTCTTAATATACCAAGAAAAAAAACTTGCTACCTATTCCATTCTTTTAATATCGGAACATTGAATCTGTTAGAATTAAAGTATTAAATTGGAAATTTTTTTCTCAGTTAAGATCAAAAATTGTTTTTTTTACTAAATAATGAACCCAATCAAATATACTCCTGGAAAATAATGGCTGTCTTTTGTCATCCGCTGGTAAAATATTATTGGGGGGGGCGAATGGCCGAATAGCTAGCGTTCTGGTACTAAGTACCACAGATTTCGAGTTCGAATCCCGGCGTGCCATGATTTTTCCAGTGGTTCGGATTCCATTTTACCATATGTCCAGATGTAATATGATCGAGACATGATGGAAGAGTAGTTACCGCTCACGAACGTGATAGCACAGTTTTCAGGTTCGAATCCCGATGGTGATGGATGTTTGTAGTGGTTCGAAATCCATTTCAAGCTGTAGGTCTTTGCCTCATAGGACCATAGAGTTGTCACAGTGCCCAATCAGACATCTCACCCACATCATTCTCAAACTGTAAAGAGGTAACTCAACTCTAGACACAGTGATGTGTGGTGTGGTGTAGTAGTATTGGTCTAATATGATCGTAGAGTGTTGTCTTGAGGTTTAGTCAGTCTTCAGCCCTCGTGGTTCCTCTCTAAAGGGAAGCTGCATGGCCCCTCTTAGCCATGGACCTGTCGCCTGCGACTGGTTCTCTTGGACCTGATGTAGGCTTTAAGGCACCAAGGGGATTAGTAGCAACAACTATAACAAAAATATTAATGTTATACTTATGAGAACACCGATATCCACCAGTGTTGGAAAAAAGAATGGTAATGTATACATATTATAATCCATTAAGGACTTTCGTTGCAGCCATTGTTTTCGTAAACAAAGAGATTTAATGACGATTGGTCAAGCATTTTTAAGATACTTCATCGACACTCAAGCTTCCTCATATGAATTTGCTCGGTTTTTCCCATATCAGAAGGAGACCTGATGGCCAATTGGCTGTTTGTTCTGGCCTTTGGTACAACAGGCTTCAGGTTTGAATCCTGACGGTGGCATGAATATTTGTTAGTGTTTCGGAATCCACATCAAGCTGCTGGTCCCGGTCTGTTTAGCCTAAAATATGCACAAGATGACCGTACAGCTGACAAAGCAAACCAAACCCATATCATAAGCAATAGAGATACGGTTACCTCTAAAAATCCTCTCAGAAAGCATCAGTTAATTCCTATTATTTGTAAGATATTGAACAAGTGGAGCTTGAGGCTCTCAATATGTTAAATTATTTTTTAATATTACAAACGCTAGCCAACACCAACATTAACAAAAAATGAGTATTAAAAAAAAATCATATTATGAAATGCTTTTAATTCTGAATAAACACTTCAAAGGTTCAATTCTTTACGATTCCCCTCAAGTATAATACAAAATACTTTATACTCTTTCTGTATTTAAAGAAATCTTGAAATATATCTTTTTTAAAAATATTTTAAATGGAAGTTTCGCTTTTTTTCATCTTTTTTTCTTAAAACGTATTTCGTGTTGAGGTTCATTGTCGGGATATCTTCGAGAAAAAATTCGTTGAAAATTTTATAAATGGTTTTTCTAATGACCATCACCATTCATACGGTCTTTTAAGCTTTAACGAACTGAAACGTTTTACACACAGATTTTTTTTCCTTCGTCTAGATAAAAAGGGGGGAGAGGGGAAGTTACCAGCCGTACCTTTTGAAAAAAAGCTACAATTCTGCAGCCTTACGTAAAAAAAAAAAAAATATCCAGGCAAATAAAAAAAAAAAGCAGCCACTCAACTTTATTCTGCAGACCATTAGTTATTATTATTAATAGCTTCTAATGTGACTTTCAAATTCCAATTAAGAAGAAAAACTTGAAAAAGCTTTTAATCAAGGTGTAATATTAATTTTTAAGAAGATCATTAATATCATTTCTATTCTTTTTGTATAAAAAAAGTAAAATTTTTGGCCATATATGAAATACAGTGATGATGTTGGAAAATCTAAAAATTATGTAAATTTTTTTCTCTCAATATTTAAAAAGTCACGTATGCTTTTAATTAATTTCCTTTTATGCTACTGTCTTCAAACTTATTTAAAGATTAAATATTTTTATTTTAATATATAATTATCTACTTCACATTGTCCATATATTTACTTTGCATTGTCCATAAATCTGCATAGCATAGTCCATATATCTTCCTACAATAGTCTATATATCTACTTCGCATAGTCCATATAATAGGTTCCACTTCTTTCCTGGATGGTTTGAAAAATTATATAAAAAAATAAATTTACACAAAATTTAAAATTGTTTTTAAAAATTCAATTTTTTTAGTAAATAAAAAATAGAAGTAATAAATTCAAATGTTTTCAATAAAAACATGCATTAGAAAAATTCATTTATTTATCATTTAAAAATTGAAATATTAATATCTGCCCATTTTGTTTGATTTTTTTCTATGCATACATTTCTTTGTAGCATAGAACTGGAGGGCTTGCATTTCATTACAAAATTGCTTAAATATTTGTATCAATCTCCATATTATGTAACAGGGTTTCAGCACTTCAAGATTTTTCATAATTGTTCAACAGTGATTTTCTTGCAAGCGCTACAACGCATTGTTGTCTATTTTGTCCATCAATTCGTCATAAGAGGATTATTTATTGATGATAACAAATATTCCATTATTTATTAGTGTTCAATTTAATGTACTCAATCACAATGATGTAATGAAACTTTTTGAAATGGAACTGCTGTCTTATTTCCACTATATGATGAGCTACTCAGCAAAATGAATTTTAAAATTCAAACTTACATTTCACCTTCTTTGAAACCACCACCATCTGGAGTATTATGTGTTGCGTGTTTCTATACTGTTGTAAGATTGATTTTTTTATTTATTCTTGGCCTTTTTTGTCTATATTTTTGATAACATTTCTTATATATTTCGACAACATCATAGTTTTTTGAAATTATAGAAAACATTTTCCTGCAGTAACCTTTATGACTTCCAAAATGTCCTGCTCAAATAGCGTACTTTAATGATTCCAGCATGCATTGGTTGGATCAACGATGCCATATAACTTAATCGTACATTACATTATTCACAGTGATCTGTCAAATGATCTGGAGTATTATCTAAGTTCCATAAAATTCTAAAATATTATCTTTTTTTTTCTCTGTAATAACGTTCTGTTTCATGGTAAAATAGTTGGTAAACCAATCTACATGTATTGTTTCTGTGACTCCTGCTTTTATATGTGCGCCCTGCAACACTGAGAGATTTTTGGCTAAATTTTTAAGGAATTTCTAGGATTATTGTTTGTTACACAATTATTGGTTTTAATATTAAGTCCCCTGATGTATTTTCTATAATATAGAGACACAAGGCTTTTAAATTTATTATGAAATAAATAACTTTTCATTGATTACGGGACAATAGTTTTACAAGTATAATTCCGATTCTCTTCATTAAATATTTATTCATCTTTGTAGTTAATTTTTTATACTTTCACACAATTCTTTCATATATATCTTATAGCACACAGTTTACCTGAATATAAATATTCACCACCAATATTAACATTCTGAACACCTGTTAGTTGTTTAAAACATGAAAATTTCCATCGACTAGGTGCTAACTTTTCATTTATTCATTCATCCTCGTTTTCTATATCAACCTTCAAATCACTATAAAGACTTAATGGGTTTCTGATAAAAAAAAAACAGTAACCATATCTTTCGATATAATCTTTTTTATTTCTTAGAATTTTAGTCAGATAAAAATTCAAAATCGCAAAGAGATTTTGAAAAAAAAATGTTTAATAGTTATTGAGGAATATTCTTTATATAATTTTTTCCATTGATATTATGTAAAATGAAATTATAATAATTAAAATCAAAATTATTTTTGTAACAAATAAAACCCTTCCAAATTCTACTTTGTTTCCTATTCCACCATTGCTTTTAAATCCGTCTAACTTGGCGATTTCAATTTTCCATGTCATCGGTCTCACTATAACATATTTGATTATAAATAATCTATATATTTTTATTTTCCTGTCATAAAATTCTTACAAATAAAAAAAAAACACATTTATATATGATTTTAAATTATATCCTTTAAAAAATATCACAAATTTCCACTATTTTCAATTTAAAAAAACATCAGTTCCTATAGTGCTTCAAGAAGATGACTCTTCAGATCTCCAGCATCTATATCAGTAATCCTTAGTCCTCTTTTCACAGAAATCAAAACAGTTTTTCTTCCCTCCTCCCTTAAGTAGCATCACCTACTTTGTAGAAAGCAAACCTTGTCAATTTGCAAGTCAAATGAGATGATTTTTTTTTTTTTTTTTTTTTTTTTGCGCGTTTCGCCCTGTCGCGAGAAAAAAACATCCACGAAGAAAATATGTGTTTTCAGTGAAGCTGGAACATTACATGCACATCACATCTGCTTAAAATAAACATAAATGTACACATTTTCATAAGAAGCAGCAGAGGTGAAGAGGGACCGAAATAAAACCGAAGGCACGAGAGATCCCTACTTATCTTGTCAGTCGTTTTACTTCAGCGTGAGTTCACGGCGTTTTACTTTCTGCCGAGGTAAGTTCCCAACCGACAAAAGTACACAACCGGAAAAGGTTCGGAGGTAAAAGCACGACAAAAATAGATTGCTAAAAACGGAAACTAGCTTGAATTATTCATAGCAAACCCCTGTCGACTATATACAGTTTCGAAAAGGGACCATCTTCAAGTCATTTTAGGGGGCTTACCTCCAAAGCCCTTTATGTACTTTGGCTTAAGGCTTTAAAGTTTTCTTTTGCTGTTCTTCTTAAATTGGTCTATGCAATCGCTACTACTTTATAAGGACATACAACCACTGTATAAGGATATATTGCTACTTTATAAGGATATTATTTTCCTAATTATTTAAAGGTTATTATTTTACCTCATTCTTTTTAGGGCCATTGTTTTAACCTTTTTTATAAATTAATGTTTTTAACTGTCAAATCATTCTCACTTTTGTCTAAATTCAATGTCCTTTACACTTTTTCAGGCAACGTTATATTTTATTCATTGTTTGACAGGATCAATTTTTTTTCATTGTTTGACATGATTAATTTTTTTATCACTTTTTCATCATTTTGTTGAGTCAATTTCATTTTATCTGTAAATTTAATGTCTTTTACGGTAATTTTACAGAGACAACGTTTTGTTTAGGTGTGACTGTTTGGAAAATGGGCCTTTTTATCTGCCTTTGTAGCAGGAAAAATCTAGAAAAACTTTATCAAATAGACATTATATCCTGAATAAATTTCTAAACATATTACTAGCTTGAAATTATTCCTAAGAAACCCCTGTCTACTATATACTGTTTAGAAAAGAAGGCCATCTTCTTGAAGTCATTTTCCAGAAAATTCATATTACACATTTATAATATCCATGTTGGTTATGCTTAAGGCTTTAAATTTTTTTTTTCATCTTTTTAAAAACAGTATATTGCAATCGAACTACTTTAAATCAAACTACCTCTTTATATGCCACTAGCTACTTTATAAGAATATATTACTTTTTTATGAAGGATCAGCCTAAAATCGTTCTTTTATTGACCAATCGTTTTCAGAGTCATCTTTTCTTGAAAGCAGTGACTACAATA
The DNA here is from genome assembly GCA_021605095.1 of Caerostris extrusa. Classification (NCBI taxonomy): domain Eukaryota; kingdom Metazoa; phylum Arthropoda; class Arachnida; order Araneae; family Araneidae; genus Caerostris; species Caerostris extrusa. The sequence continues at coordinate 25,714 of BPLR01000474.1, read as the reverse complement.
CTTCCCTAATTTTAATATCGATCCTCATTGCAAGCTCTGAGCATGTTGCCTTTGGGCTTTGTTTCGAATCTAATATCTTTCGTTCAGAAATCCAATGCGCTATCCAGCAAGCCATCACCAAGCCTCACAACGACTAGCATTAATGCTGTAATGCAACTTAAGTATTAAATTACTTTAGAATTATTTTATCATGAATTTATTTTTGCTTGCAAAATTTGAATCTTATTTCATATTAACTTGTTGCACTCTTATTTCTTATTTTAAAGTGCAATCCACAATATTAAAAAAAGTTTGCTAGTTTTGATGAAAATATATTCAAATGAAATTTAAACACACTTTTAATGTTAGATAGAATAAATGTTCTAATAAATAAAGACTATTTAGACTTTCTTATAATATAAAAACAAAAAAATAATTTGTGAGAAGTTTTTAACCAGATGCTGTCATAAAATAGAAAATAATAAAACATTGCTGAGAAAGCTAATATAAACATCATTCTGATATGGTGCCAGGAAAAGAGCAGATATTTTTTTAATTAAAATTTGTCCGCTGTTAGTTTCTATCTTTTTGTTTCCTTCTAAGTTAATCGCTTTCATGGATAAGTTTGGATAAAAAGTACAACGTTCAAATATTATCATGAAATACTACTGAAATTGGTGTTATAAACACAGCCTTCCACCAACTTTTTTTCTTCTTCAGTTAGACCTAATATCTTAAACCCCCAAAGGACACTTTAAGTGAACAGAACTTTGTCAGACAATGCTTTCATCAACAAACTTACCGACTGTAATATTTTTGCGTAAAAATTTATTATTAAAAAATATTCTTAGAAATAAATCTTTATTTCAAAATTTATAATTATCATTAAAATTATTATATATCAACTCAGAAATCATTAAAAAAAATGTGGATAAGTGAAATGTAATATTTAATTACATGGGAAAGACTTAGATTTATGCTATCAACAATTAAATATAAATATTTCACATAATCTAAATGTAATCTCTACTTTTACATAACTTAAAATCTTTTTTTTACGAGAAACATATATGAAAGGTTGTATTTACAATTTTTATGTCTCCGTTACCAAATGAATATATGTTTGAAAAAAACCCAAGATTAATTCAAATAATTGTTATTTTGCGTAATATGTAATATTTAATTGAAATAATAAATTTTAATTAAATATTTTTGTTTTTTTTTAAAAGGAGAAACATTGAAAGTAATTAAAAAATTTTCTGAATAACGTTTTTCGCCTCTTTTTGTTCTGGTATTCTAAAATAACGCAAACTAATTTTATTTTAATCCTCCTTTTATAATTTAACTTATTTTAAGAAGCCACTTTATTGTTTTTAAAAACTGTAATGAAGAAAAACACAAATAATGAACAACTTGATGTGTCAAAGAACTAGACGTGTTTTTTGTCAAAATGTGTTTTGTGTGTATGTAACAACTGTGGACTTAATGTGTCATTATACATCTAGCGAACAGCCCACAGATAAATGGTGAGGAAGACAATGCTTTTCAAGAGGACTTTTAGTGGTAACTCCCAGCATTTATGTGTCATATGTGAAAAAAACCAAAAACCTCTCACCATCCAACATCATCAGCGATGCGAGGCTTAACACAATCATTCCATCAATCATCTTAGAATCAAACATCATTTCATTATAAAAACTACTCGTTTCTGAAAACAGTGAGTTGCAATACCCTGGGTTTTAATTTCGGCTCTCATTGCATGTTTCCGCAGGGCCATGAGTTTCGAAAGAAGATCGTTCAGAAATCTGAAACGCTTTCCACCAAGCGATTTACCCTCCCATCGACTGACTTTAATGTTATAATGCAACATAAGTATTAAATTTTGATAGGACTTTTTTATCTTCAATTTATATTTACTTGCAAAATTTAAATATTATTTAATATAATAATAACTCTCTAATTTTTTTTCTGTTATAGTACAATTCTTTAAAATTTGATAGTTTTCAAATAAAAAAATATATTAAAATGAAATTAAATGCTAGATAGAGGTAATGTTCTGCAATAAATGAAGGCTATTTAGACTTTTTTTATAGCATAAAAACAAACAAATTCATTCGTAAGAAGCTTTACCTTGATGCCAACAGTCATAACAATAGAAAATAATAAAATACTGTTGAGAAATGTAATAAAAGCATACATTCTGATATTGTGCCAGAAAACACCAGCAAACATTTTTTTAAATAAAAGTTTTCAGCTGTCAGCTTCTATTTGTTTCTTTCCAAGTTAATCATTTTCATGGATAAGTCTGGATAAAAATTACAATGATCAAATTATTATCTAGCCAAAACTAATGAAATAACAGCAAAATTTTGATGTTATAAATAAAAAAATCTTCTTCTTTTATCTGTTAGACCTAATATCTTAAAACCCCAAAGGACACTTTAAGTGACAGTACATCGTGAGACACTGTTTTCATCAACAAACTTACTGAATGCAATATCATTGCGTAAAAATATATTATAAAAAATATATAACCTGCCGATTCCATGAAATAAATATTCATTTCAAAATTTATAACGCTGATTAAAATTATTATATATATACCAACTTAAAAAAAAAAAAAAAAAAAAAAAAAAAAAGCATTATTGGATAAGTAAAATATAAAATTTAATTCCATGGCAAAGGCTCAGATGCATGCTATCAACAATTAAATGTAAATATTTGACATAATTTAATATAAAAGAAATCTCTAATTTTATATAACTTAAAAATTTGTAGGCATGATAAACATATTTAAAAGATTGTATTTTGAAACGTATGTCTCAGTCATCAAAGAAATATATCAGTGTGAAAAAATAAGATTAATTCAAATAATCATTATTTTGTATAATATTCAATATTTAATTGAAATAATAATTTTTAATTAAATATTTTATTTGTTTAAAGAGTAGAGCATTTAATTAAAAACTTTTGTGCAATAAAAATCTTTCACACATTTTGTTCTAAATATTTTGAATTAAAGCAAAATAATTTTATTTTAATTCTCCTTTTTATAATTTAACTTATTTTATGAAGCTACTTTATTGTTTTTAAAGATTTTAATGAAGAAAAACATAAATAATTAACGATAGTTATAATTTTTCCGATAATTATTTTGAATAAGAGAAAATTTTAATAAATTTAATAACTAGTTATTTTATTCAAAGCATATAAAATTAAAATATTTCATTGAGATAGCTTGTTCAACCATAAATGAAGCACAACATGTTTTTCAATTTATTCTTCGCTATTTAATAAAAGTAGTCATATTTAAGTTTAATTTTTATACTTCTTGGAATTTATACTTTAAAAAAAATACTGCAAAAAAGCTACTTTAATGCTTTTTAGTTTATGGTACTTGAGCAAGGAGATATTTTAATACTATAGATACAAAGTTTATTTTTCAAATTAGGAATGCTAACCTTTTGTTGAATGAATGCAGGAAAACGTACGTAGTAAAGCGAAACTATTCACCTTTCTCTACAAAAATTGTAATATTTTTGTATTTTTTATTTTGAAAAGCAGTCCTACGCTAAGTCTTTTTTTCTCTGAAATAATTAACTCTGTTTCCAGTTCATGATTTGTGTCAAAAATAATTTAATTTATCTGCTACTTTAAAATGCTGGATTTGTTTCAATAAAAGAATAATGAAAAGCAGAGAGCAAAATTATTTTCTTTGAAATTTTAAAAAAAAAAATGGTTTTCATTTTGGCATTTCTTATCCATTTTTCTTAAATAACCAATTAAAAATAAATTAACTTTAGTAGAAATATTTTGAATATATTCCACAAAAATAAGAAAACAAAAATTTATTTCTTAAGATCACACGCTTTCTTTTCACTATAAATGCTTTCAACTTTTTAATTAAAATTCTAATTTTTTCAGCTTATTTTTTAAAACCTCTGGGTTTTTAAAAAGGGATATGAATAAATTTACAATTGCATCAATGATTTCTTAATATTTTGAAATTCCGCCAATTTTTACATTTATTTTAATATTTGAGATAAAAATTTAATAAGATAAAATTAATTTAAAATTTATATTAAAAGACTTAATTGTACATAATTTTGACAATTTTTCAAGAAACTAGGTTGTTATTTAAAAATTCGTTTAGTCTATTATGATACAAAAATTTTTGATAATCAAATGGAATTTTTAACTTTTTTGAATTTTATTAGAATATTTATTTATTTTATTAGATATTTATTTTATTAGAATATAATTTTTTATTTAGAATAATTGTTTTAATATTTTTAGAGTTATTATTTACTTTTATTTTATAATTTATTGCTGTCTTGATCAGTAAAAATGTAGATCAATAAGCCTAAGTAAATATAAGAATTATAGCAAATAACACTTAGCTATAACATCAAATGAATACGAGTTATTATAAATGAGAGAAAATTATTTTAAAATTCATATTAGAAAGATTTAATTATACGTAAATTTGATAATTGGAAATTATAAAAAACACTTACTTAAAACCCCTCAGAAAGTTTTTGGATATCAAACGGAATTTTAATAACTTTTTAGAATTTTACTTTAAGAATATTCATTGCATAAATTTTATTTGAAAATAATGGTTTTAATGTCTTTTGATTAACGTTTACTACTGTGTCCAAAGAGTAGGACCAATTTTCAATTTAAAATTCTCGGGGATTATGGAATTTCAATTCTTTTTTTCTTTCTTAGATTGCTGCTACTGCTCTTGACATCTGTGTGAAATTTGACGTCCAAATTTACAATAGACGGAGACAATTTACAATAGTGAGCATTCCTATATCGGAATGAAACACTTAGAAGGGGTATAAGCAGTTCAAAGAAGGCAGAGAACGTGTCGAAGAAAAAGAGCCCTCTGGTCGACCATCAACCTCAATCGACGAAGCTCACGTCCAAAAAATTAAAAATTTGTTGCTTACAGACCGTCGATTTACAATTGGAGGCCTTGCTGACGATGTTGGAATTTCAAAAGATTGGTTAATTCCATTTTGGGCATTACCAAAACACTTTTCCCATATTGATTCGTTTTTCCAAAAATGAAATCCACGTTCCGCAACGACCGTATGCCCACCGTGCGGCTTCCGTCTATTCCCAAAACTCAAAAGACCACTCCGGGGACACCGTTTTGAGTCGATTAAAGAGATTCAACATGAATCAACGGGCGCTTTGAATTCCATCCCTGCCGATGACTTTTTAGCATGCGTTGAGGATTGGAAAAAGTTGGCAGAAGTGCATTCTGCCTGGAGAGGATTAGTTGGAAGGCGATAAAATACATTTGGAGGAATAAATAAAGAATTTTTGAAAAATAAAATAATTGTTCTTACATTGTGGGCACATTAATATGAGAATTATAACAAATAACACCCAGCTATATCATAAAATGAATAAGAGATATTATTACATATATATTAACACTAAACAAATAACTTGCAGGTATATTACTACATGGATAGATGTATACGTTAATGTACAGATAAAATATTAAACACAAATAGATAGTCCAAAAGTAGAACAACTCATATATACTTCTTATTTAATATAAAGATCAACCCCTCAGAGAATTATGTAGCTTATAAATGGAGACGAATCAAAACATTGAAACGTTACTGAAAACTCTTGTTGACAGAAGTAAGCAAGTGATAGTTTGTCGCGACCTGAAGTCATATAACATTTCTGCCAGTGTAAATAAGACAACAATTTGCAAATTACATTGATAATTTGTTATAGTTTTGAAATATCGTAGCGAAATAGATGAATTTTTCCAGCGGAATTAAAAGATTCCGGAATCTAAGCGAAATTAATTACGAATGAAGAGCAATCATTTCCTAAATCTAATCATCTTATACAGGAAACAGTAATACAAATGCGTTTTGTGATTGTATCGTATAATACATATTAATGTATGTTGAATAGATTTTAATAATAAAGCTGAAATTAATCTCTCTGCACCTTATCAGCAAATGCTGGCTCCCGAATAAATGTATTCGTAGATTCGTATTCGAAAAGAAATCTGTATCTATAAGTATAAATTCTAACATTTATACAAATGCTACAAATGATGACTTGCAAACTGGTGCTTATAAAATAATAGCAACAATCGTAAATGATTTTAGATACACCATCTCTTAAGTTATACAAATCTTGAGTTCAATTTCAAATATTGAAAAATAAAAATAATTGTAAATAATGAAAATTTGTAAAAAATTAGTTATTGTGGAATATTCTTCAGATAATATTTTTCATTACTTTTTCGTAATTTAAAATTTTTATTATTAAAAATCAAAATTACTTTTTGTATAAACAAAATCCCTCCAAATCCAACTTTGTTTCCTTTTGATTTGGCGATTTCAGAATTTTCCACTCCATTGGTGGCAATATAACGTATTTGATGAAAATCAATTTATATATTTTTATTTTCCCTGTCAGGAAATTCTAAGAAATCAACTAGAAATATACCAATTTATATATGATTTTAAATTATATCCTATGAAAATATCAAAAATGTTCACAATTTTCAATTTAAAAAACATGACTTGCCTATAGTGCTTCGTGAAGATGGCTCCTCAGATCTCCCAGCATCTATATCAGTAATCTTTAGTCCTCTTTTCACAGAAAGAAAACAGCTTTTTTATCCTCCCTCCTCCCTTAAGTAGCATCACCTACTTTGTAGAAAGCAAACCTTGTCAATTTGCAAGTCAAATGAAATGATATTTTTTTTTTTTTTTTTTGCGCGTTTCGCCCTGTCGCGAGGGAAACATCCACGAAGCAAAATCTGTGTTTTTAGTGAAGCCGGAACATTACATGCACATCCCATCTGCTTAAAATAAACATAAATGTACACATTTTCATAAGAAGAAGCGAGGCGAAGAGGGACCGAAATAAAACCGAAGACACGAGAGATCCCTACTTATCCTGTCAGTCGTTTTACTTCAGCGTGAGTTCACGGCGTTTTACTTTCTGTCGAGGTGTGTTCTCAACCGACAAAAGTACACAACCGGAAAAAGGTTCGGAGGTAAAAAAGCACGACAAAAAATAGATTGCTAAAAAACGGAAACTAGCTTGAATTATTCATAGCAAACCCCTGTCGACTATATACAGGTTAGAAAAGGGACCATCTTCAAGTCATTTTAGGGAAGGCTCACTTCCAAAACCCTTGATGTACTTAGACTATGTTTAAGACTTTAAAGATTTCTTTGTTGTTCTTTTTTAAGTTGGTATAGCTACTACTTTATAAGGATATTTTTCCTCGTTGTTTTTAGGGGCCATTGTTTCCCTTAATGTTTTTCAAGGGTAAAGCAATTTTCACCATTTGTTTAAATTCAATGCCTTTTACACTGCTTTGCATGCTACAATGTTTTATTCCTTGTTTACAAAGGTCAATTTTTTTATGTTATTGTTTGAAAGGATCAAATATTTTCATTACTTTGTTGAGTTTATTTATTTCAGGGCTCAATTTATTCTCACTATTTGTCTAAATTCAATATATTTTACACTCTTTTCCAGTTTCTTTGATGCACTTTGCTTAGTCCTTGTTTACAGGGGTCAATTTTTTAGCTCATTGTTTGACAGAATCCAATTTTTTCATCACTTTGTTTAGTCAATTAATTTCTCTATAGTAGTGTCGTCTAGTAAATGATACAGAAGTGATAAATTTGAGTGTAACTTTCAGAATAGATACGCTCGCTTTTGCGTATCGCATAAATGTAGAAAACTCCTATCACACATTAATTATATCGATGTAAGATAGTCTGCTACACAACAACATATTTTCACGTTTTCAAAGCAGTAATTTTTATAATACATTAGCCCAAATCAGACCGCTGTAACCTGGGGTCTAATAGATCATGAAAACTTATTGTATTACGAATGGCACTGACTTTAAAAGACGATATAAATTAAAAGAAATTAAAAATTTTCAAGGAGATATAATTTAAATAGTGAATTATTAAACTTTATTATTCATAAAAAAAAAAAAAAACTTAATATTAAAAAATATTCAATAATAATGAATGTTTAATTTTAATCTGGAAGCAAATTACTGGCACTTATTGCTTTTTTTATATATTTAATTCATATCATATTTTTTTTTATGCAATCACAAATAGTATAAATTTATATAATAATATTCTGAATTGTTCAACTCATGAGAAAGTAAAACTGTGCATAATTTAATGAAAAAAGTTGACTAGAAAGCTCTGTAATCACTGTTATTAAAATACGAGTTAACTCTGGGGCTATTATAACAATTTATTGCATTCCCCCAGGCAACTTAGAGTTTTTATTCCACACAATATGCAAAGGAGGAACAGTTACTCATGAAATTCCTTCTGGATATCAATTTATACTTTTGGTTTAAACGTAGAAAATTAGTATTATTTAACATATTTAATTCTAGTAATATCTATGCTTGTTGCTCAAATAAATCAATGAATTTAACATGAAATCTTACATTTGCTTCTTTTTTTGTTAAGTCATTTTAGATTTTTAAAAGTATGAAATAAAGAAATATATATAATACAATTATCCTAGTCAAACAACTTGACTTGTTTCAGAGTGAATGTTTTGTGTGAATGTAACATTTGTGGATTTAATGTGCCACTTATAAATACAGCGAACAGCCCACTAATGGATGATAAGGGGAAGACAATGCTTTTCAGGAGCACTTTCAGTGGTAACTGTCCCGCATTTGTGGGCCGTTGTGAGAAAAACACGAAAATTCTCATCAACTAGCCTAATCAGCGATGCGAGACGTTTGTATACATATTATGGCAATCAACATAGAGTATGTAAGCAGTAACTACAATATTTCACCTAAATTTTAATCTCGGTCCTCATTGCAAGCTAGCTGAGCATGTTAACACTGGGCCACTAGTTTCAAACTTAGAATCCTTCGTTCAGAAATCTAAAGCGCTATCTATCCACCAAGCCATTCAGCCTCACAACAACTGGTATCAATTATATAATGCAACTTAAGTATTAAATAACTAACACAACTTTTTATCATCAAGTAATTTTACTTCCAAAATTTAAATATTATAATTTGATTTTAACTTGATTAATAACTTATTTCTTTTCTGTTAAAGTACAATAAAAAAAATTAAAATATTTGCTAGTTTTCATAAAAATATGTTCAAATGAAATTAAAACACCCTTAATGCTAGAAAGAATTAATGTTTTAATAAATAAAGGCTACTTGAAATTAAATGTGTGAAAGATTTTATTTTCAAACTTATGTCTCCGTTATCAAAGAAATACATCAGTTTGAAAAAATAAGATTAATTTAAATAATCATTATTTTGCAATAATACGTAATATTTAATTGAAATAATAATATATAATTAAATATTTTGTTTGTTTAAAGGAAAGAGCATTGAAAGTCTTTAAAAACATTTCTGCAATAAATGTTTTTTTCCCACTTTTTGTTCTAGATTATCTAAAATAAAGCAAACAAATTTTATTTTAATACTCCTTTTTATAATTCAACTTATTTTATGAAGATACTTTATTGTTTTTAATATTTTACTGAAGAAAAATACAAATAAAAAACGATAGTTTAAATTTTTCAGGTAATTATTCCTAATAAGAGAAAAAATTAATAAATTTAATAACAAGTTATTTATTCAAAACATATAAAATTAAAATATTTCATTGGGATACCTGGTTCAACCGTAACAGAAGAAAAGCATGTTTTTCAATTTATTACTCGTTATTTAATAGAACAAGTCACCTTTTTAAGTTTAATTTTTATATTTCTTGAAATTTATACTTAAAAAAATGTGTAAAAACTTTTTAATGCTTTTAGTTTATGGTACTTGAACATAGAACTATTTCAAACAGATACATAGTTTATTTTTCAAATTATGAATGCTTACCTTTTGTTAAATGAATGTATGAAAACGTATGTAGTAAAAAGCGAAACTATTCACGTTCTCTACAAAAATTGTGATCATTTTTTTTTTTTTTCATTTTAAAAAAGAGTCATACGTTAAGTTATTTTTTTTCTCTAAAATAATTAACTCTGTTTCCAGTTCATGATTTGTGTCAAAAAACAATTTATGAATCTGCCACTTTAAAATGCTGGATTTGTTTCAATAAAAAGATTAATGAAAAGCAGAGAGAAAAAAAATCCTTTTCTTTGAAATTGTAAAAAAAAAAATGTTTTCATTTAGGTATTTCTTATCCATTTTTCTTAAATAACCAATTAAAAATAAATTAACATTAGTAGAAATATTTTGAATATATTCCACGAAAAATGGAAACAAAAATTTATTTCTTAAGATCACAGGCACTATAAATGCTTTCAACTTTTAATTAAAATTCCAATTTTGCAGATTACTTAAAAAAAAAAACATCTGGTTTTTTAAATGAATATAAATAAATTTACAAAAGCATCAATATTTCAAAATTCCACCAATTTTTACATTTATTTTAATATTTGAGATAAAAATTTAATAAGAGGAAATTCATTTAAAATTCATATTCTAAATACTTAACTAAACATATTTTTGAGAAATTTTCCAAAAAACTATGTGGTTATATAAACTTTGTTTATTTTATTGTAATTCAGAAAAATTTCAGGAAATAAAATGGAATTTTTATAACATTTTCAGAATTTTATTTTAAGAATATTCATTGCAAAATTTTATTAGAAAACAGTTGTTTTAATATATTTTGAGTTATTATTAAAGTTTACTTTATAATTTATTGATGTCTTGTTCAGCAATAATGTAGATCAAAGAGCATAACGATATATGAGAATTATAACAATTAACACTGAACTAAAACATCAAATGAATAAGTGATATTACATGTATATTAACACTATACAAATAACTTACAAGTATATTAATGCGAATAGATATATAAGCTAATGCGTAGATAAAATATTAAACACAAATAAATAGTCCAAATTAGAACTACTCATATATACTTATTCTGTAATATAAAGAACAACTCCTCAGAGAATTATGCAGCTTATAAATGGAGACGAGTCAAAACATTCAGAAAAGTTAACGAAAACTGTTGTTGACAGAAGTAAGCAAGTGATAATTTGTCGTGACCTGAAGTCATATAACATTTCTGACAGTGTAAATAAGACAACATTTTGCAAATTACATTGCTAATTAAATACAGCTATGAAATATCGTAGGAAATAGATGAATTTTTCTCAGTGGAATTAAAAGATCCGGAATCTAAAGGTGGCGAAATGAATTATGAATGAAGAGCAATCATTTCCTAAATCTAATCATCTAATACAGGAAACAGTAAACAAATGTGTTTTCTGATTGTATCGTATAATACATATTAAAGTCTGTTGAATAGATTTTAATAATAAAAGCTGAAATTAATCTCTCTGCACATTATCTGCAAATGTTGGCTCAAAAAATAAATGTATTTCCTAGATTCGTATTCGAAAAAATCAACTGTAAGTATAAATTCTAACATTTATTCAAATGCTGCAAATGATAACTTACAATCTGGTGCATATAAAATAATAGCAACAATCGTAAAAGACTTTAAATATTCCATCTTTTAACTTATAGAAAATCTGATTTCAGTTGGAAATATTGAAAAATAATGAAAATTGGAAATATGGAAAATTGGTAAAAATATTGTCTAATAGTTATCGTGGAATATTCTTCATATAATATTTTTCATTGCTATTATGTAATTTAAAAATTTTAATTTTAAAAATCAAAATTATTTTATTATAACTAAAACCCTTCCCAATTCAATTACGTTTCTATTCCACAGCTGCTTTTAAATCCGCCTAACCTGACGATTTGTTAATTTTCCAAGCCAATGGCCCCACTAAAACATATTTGATTAAAAGTAATCTATATATTTTTATATTCCCTGCCAAGATTTTAAATTATATCTTTTAAAAATATCACAAATTTGCACAATTTTCAATCTAAAAAATATCGCTTGCTATATTGCTTCAAGAAGATGGCTCTTCATATCCCCCCTGCATCTATATCAGTAATCCTTAGTCCTCTTTTCACAGAAAGAAAACAGTTTTTTTTCACCCTCCTCCCTTAAGCATCACCTACTTTGCAGAAAAGCAAACCTTGCCAATTTGCAAGTCAAATGAGATGATTTTTTTTCGCCCTGTCGCAAGAGAAACATCCACGAAGAAAATCTGTGTTTTCAGTGAAGCCGGAACATTACATGCACATCCCATCTGCTTAAAATAAACATAAATGTACACATTTTCATAAGAAGAAGCAGAGGCGAAGAGGGACCGAAATAAAAACCGAAGACACGAGAGATCCCCACTTATCCTGTCAGTCGTTTTACTTCGGCGTGAGTTCACGGCGTTTTACTTTCTGCCGAGTTAAGTTCCCAACCGACAAAAGTACACAACCGGAAAAGGTTCGGAGGTAGAAAGCACGACAAAAAAATAGATTGCTAAAAACGGAAACTAGCTTGAATTATTCATAGCAAACCCCTGTCGACTCTATACAGGTTCGAAAAGGGACCATCTTCAAGTCATTTTAAGGGAAGCTTCCTTCCAAAGCCCATTGATGTACTTTGCGTATGTTAAGACTTTAAAATTTTCTTTTTGTTGTTCTTTTAAGTTGGTATATGCAATCGCTACTACTTTATAGAACATACTACTACTTTATAAGGATCATTATTTTACCTTATTCTTTTTAGGGGCCATTGTTTCCCTTAAAGTTTTCAGGGTAAAGTTATTTTCACCGCAAGTTTAAATTCAATGTCTTATATACTCTTTTACAGTATCTTTGCTACTCTATGTATATATTCTTTGTTTGACAGGTTCAAATTTTTTCATCACTTTGTTGAGTCAATTTATTTCGGGGTCAATGTTGCTGCTGTCTAAATTCAATATCTTTTACAAGCGACAAATGTTTTATTCCTTATTCACATGGGTCAATTTGTTTTCCTTGTTTGACAGAATCAATTTTTTATCAGTTTTATTTCTCTGTAGTAATGTCTTCCAGTAATTGATAATGTAATGAATTTAGTGTGACAGTCAGAAAGGTAAACCAATTTTGCGTGTCGCATAAAATCTAGAAAACTCCTATCATAGCTTAATATAGTCTTGATATAAACTCCTAACACATATTACTAGCTTTAATTATTCATAGCAAACCCTCTGTCGACTATATACAGATTCGAAAAGGGACCATCTTCAAGTCCTTTTAGAGGAAGTTCACCTCCTAAGCCCCTTGATATACTTTGGCTGTTCTTAAGACTTAAAGGTTTCTTTTGTTGTTCTTCTTTAAATTGGTCTATACAATCGCTGCTACTTTATGAGGACATACTACTACTTTATTACGGATCATTATTTTTCCTCATTGTTTTTAGGGCCATTGCTTCCTTAATGTTTTTCAGGGGTAAAGTAATTTTCCCCATTTGTCTAATTTCAATGTCTTTTATACTCTTTTGAAGTATCTTTGGTACTATTCGCATATTTCTTGTTTACAGAGGTCAATCTTTCTCATTGTTTGAAAGGTTCTGTTTTTTTTCATCACTTTGTTGAATCAGTCAATTTCAGGAGTCAAGTTATTCTCACTATTTGTCTAAACACTCAATGTCTTTTGGTGCACTATTTTGCAGACGGCAATGTTTTGTTCTTTGTTTGCAGGGGTAAATTTTTATCTCGTCGTTTGACAGGATCACTTTTTTCATCGCTTTGTTGCGTCCATTTATTTCAGGGCTCAAGTTATTCTCACTATTTGTCTAAATTCATTGTCTTTTTACACTCATTTGCAGAATCTTTTGATACTCTTTTGTATATTTGTTTAGGAGGGTCAATGTTTTATCTTATTGATTGACAGAATCCAATTTTTTTCATCTCTTTGTTAAGTTAATTTATTTCAGGGGTCAAGTTATTCTCAATGTTTGTCTAAATTCCATGCCTTTTACACTGCTTTGCAAGCTACAATGTTTTATTCCTTGTTAACAAAGGTAAATTTTTTATGTTATTGTTTGACAGGATCAAATATTTTCTTTACTTTGTTGAGTCTATTTATTTCAGGGCTCAAGTTATTCTCACTATTTGTCTAAATTCAATATCTTCTGCAGTTTCTATGATACACTTTGCATATTCCTTGTTTACATGGGGTCAATTTTTTAGCTCTTTGTTTTACAGAATCCAATTTTTCATCACTTTGATGAGTCAATTAGTTTATCTATAGTAGTGACGTCTAGTAAATGATTCAGAAGTAATAAATTTAAGAGTGAAGTTCAGAAAAAAATGGCCTTTTTTTTTAGTGTTGCATAAAATGCAGAAAACTCCTATCACATTAATTATATCGTTGTAAGATAGTCTGCCACACAACAACATATTTTCTTTCTTTCAAAGCAGTAATTTTATTATAACATATTAGTCCAAAACAACAACCGCTGTCACCTTGGGTGCTATTAGATAATCAAAACTTGCTGTATTACGAATGGTACTGACTTTAAAAGACGATATAAATTAAAAATTACAAATTTTCAAGGAGATATAATTTAAATAGTGAATTATTAAACTTTATTCGTTTCTTTTTTTAAAAAAAACTTAATATTAAAAAATGTTCAATAATAATGAATGTTTAATTTTAATTTGGAAGCAATTTACTGGCACTTATTGATTTTTATATATTTAATTTATAGCATATTTTTCATGCAATCACAATTAGTATAAATTTCTATAATAATATTCTGAATTGTTCAACTCATGAGAAAGCAAAATTGCCTAATTTAGAGAAACAAGTCGACTAGAAAGCTCTATAATCACTGCTATTAAAATGCAAGTTAACTCTGGGGCTATTATAACAATTTATTGCATTCCCCCAGGCAACTTAGAGTTTTTATTCCACACAATATGCAAAGAGGAACAGTTCCTCATGAAATTCCTTCTGGATATCAATTTATACATTTTGGTTTAAACGTAGAAAATTAGTATTATTTAACATATTTAATTCTAGTAATATCTATGCTTGTTGCAGAAATAAAACAATGAATTTAACATGAAGTCTTACCATTTGCTTCTTTTTTGCTAAGTCATTTTAGATTTTTAAAGAAATATATCTAATACAATTATCCTAGTCAAACAACTTGACTTGTTTCTGAGTGAATGTTTTGTGCGTATGTAACAATTGTGGATTTAATGTGCCACTTATAAATACAGCGAACAGTCCACTGATGGATGATAAGGGAAGACAATGCTGTTCAGGAGGACTTACAGTAGTAACTGTCCCGCATTTGTGCACCGTTTGGGAGCAAGCACGAAAAAGTTTCTCCTCAACTAGCCTGCGAAAGGTTGTATACATATCATGGCAATCAACATAGAGTATGAAAGCAGTAACTACAATACTTCACCTGGATTTTTAATCTCGGCCCTCATTGCAAGCTAGCTGAGCATGTTAACACTGGGCCACTAGTTTCAAACTTAGAATCCTTCGTTCAGAAATCTAAAGCGCTATCTATCCACCAAGCCATTCAGCCTCCCAACAACTGGTATCAATTATATAATGCAACTTAAATGTTAAATAACTACACAACTTTTTATCATCAAGTAATTTTACTTCCAAAATTTAAATATTATAATTTGATTTTAACTTGATTAATAACTTATTTCTTTTCTGTTATAGTACAATCAAAAATATTAAAATATTTGCTAATTTTCATGAAAAATATGTTGAATTGAAGTTGAAATACCCTTAATGCCAGAAAGAATTAATGTTATAATAAATAAAGGCTACTTAACCTGATGCCAACAGTCATAACGATATGAAATAATAAAAACACTGCGGGGAAAGCTAATACAAGTATTCGTTCTGATATGGTGCCAGAAAAACAACAGAAATTTTTAATTAAAAGTTTTCGGCTGTTACTTTCTGTCCTTTTTTCTTTTTTAGTTAATCGTTTTCATGGATAAGTTTAGTTAAAAAGTACAATGATAAAATATTATCTTGCAAAAAACTAATGAAATAACAGCAACATTTTTATGTTATAAATACAGTTTTCGACAAACTTCATCTTCTTCAGTTAGACCTAATATCTTAAAGCCCCAAAGGACACGTTAAGTGACAGAACTTTGTGAGACACTGTTTTCATAAACAAACTTACCGACTGTAATATATTTGCGTGATATTTATTATCAAAATATTTATTATCAGCCGATTCCTAGAAATAAATATTTATTTTCAAAATTTATAACTATCATTAAAAATTATTATATATCAACTCAAAGATCATTAAAAAAAAATTGGAAAAGTAAAATATAATATTTAATTACATGGAAAAGACTTAGATTTATTCTATCAACAATTAAATATAAATATTTGACATAATCTAAATGTAATCATGTCTAGTTTTACATAATTGAAAACTTAACTTACGGAATGCAATATCTTTAAGTAAAAGTTTATTATAAAAATATATAACCAGCCAATTGTTAGAAATAAAATTTATTTCAAAATTTATAACATGCTTTAAAATTATTATATATCAACTTAGATCATTAAAAAGCGTTATTGGATAAGTAAAATATAAAATTTAATTCCATGGAAAAAGCTTAGCTTTATGCTATCAACAATTAAATATAAATATTTGATATAATTTAATATAAATGTAATCTCTAATTTTATATAACTTGAAATATGTAGGCATGAGAAACATATGTGAACGATTTTGTTTTCAAAGTTATGTCTTCGTTATCAAAGAAATATATCAGTTTGAAAAAATAAGATTAATTCAAATAATCATTATTTTGAAATAATGCGTAATATTTAATTGAAATAATAATATATCTTTAAATAGTTTGTTTGTTTAAAGAAAAGAAAATTGAAAGTATTTAAAAACATTTCTGATATAAATGTTTTTCCCACTTTTTGCTCTAGATATTCTAAAATAAAGTAAATAAATTTTATTTTTTAATACTCCTTTTTATAATTTAACATATTTTTATGAAGCTATTTTATTGTTTTTAAATGTTTTAGTGAAGAAAAACACAAATAAATAACAATATTCCTACTAAAGAGAAAAAAAAATAAATTTAATAACTAGTTATTTTATTCAAAACATAAAATTAAAATATTTCATTGGGATAGCTGATTCAACCGTAACTGAAGCAAAACATGTTTTTCGATTTATTACTCGTTTTTTAATAAAAAGAATCATCTTTTTAAAAAAATGTCAAAAAGCTATTTTAATGCTTTTAGTTTATGGTACTTGAGCATAAAACTATTTTAAACAGATACAAAGTATATTTTTCAAATTATGAATGCTTTCCTTTTGTTGAATGAATGTATTAAAAACGTTCTCAGTAAAATTGAAACTGTTCACGTTGTGTACAAAAATTCGTGATTTTTTTTTAATTTTGAAAAAGATTCGTACGTTGTCTTTTTTTCTCTTAAATAATTAACTCTGTTTTCCAGTTAACGATATGTGTCAAAAACAATTTAATGAATCTGCCCCTTTAAAATGCTGGATTTATTTCAATAAAAGATTAATGAAAGCAGAGAGCAAAAATCCTTTTCTTTTGAAATTGTAAAAAAAAAATGTTTTCATTTAGGTATTTCTTATCCATTTTTCTTAAATAACCAACTAAAAATAAATTATCTTTAGTAGAAATATTTCGAATATATTCCAAGAAAAATGAAAACAAAAAATTTATTTCTTAAGATCACAAACATTCTTTCTACTATAAATGCATTCAACTTTTAATTAAAATTTCAATTTCACAGCTTCTTTAAAAAACCTCTGCTTTTTAAAAGGATTATGAATAAATATACAAAAGCATCTATGTTTCTTAATATTTAGAAATTCTGCTAATTTTTACATTTATTTTATATTTGAGATAAAATTTATTAAGAGAAATTTAATTTAAAATTCACATTAGAAAGACTTAATTATACGTAATATTCATAATTTTTCAAAAACTATATAGTTATTTAAAATTTGTTTAATCTATAATAATTCAAAAAAATTTTGAATATCAAATGTAATTTTAGACCTTTTATTAAAAATATTCATTGCACAAATTTTATTAGAAAATTGTTGTTTTAATATCTTTTGAGTTATTAACGTTTATTTTATAATTTATTGCTGTCTTGTTCAGTAATAATGTAGATCAATATGCATAAAGATACTACTGTGCCCAAAAAAAGTAAGACCAATTATTTATTTTCAAAAACTCTTTATTTATTCTTCCAAATTTATTTCATCGCCTTCAACTTATGTCAACTTTTTTTGCATGCTAAAAATGCATTCAAATTCAATCGGCAGAGATGGCCTTCAAAGTGCGCAGCGATTCACGTTGCGTCTCTTCAATCGACTCAAAACGGAGTTGTATTTTGAATTTAGTGAACCGCCAGAATTTGCACGGTGTGAATACCGTGGTTGTGGAACGATAAATTTAACACCGATATCAAGGACAGTGCCAGAAACATAGAAAAGAAAAACAATTGAAATTCCATAAGCCCAGGGAATTTTAAACTGAAAATTTGTTTTACTTTTTGGATACAGTAGTATATGAGAATTACAACAAACAACACTGAGCTATGGGATCAAATGAATAAAAGATATTATTATCTTATTAGTATTATATATATATTAACATCAAACAAATAAGTTACAGATATATTAATACATAGATGTATAATCTAATTCATAGATAAAATATTAAACACAACTAGGTAGTCCAAAGTATAACTAGTCAGCTAGACTTCTTCCATAATATAAAGATGAACCCCTCAGAGAATTAAGTAGCTTATAAATGGAGACGA
This sequence comes from Caerostris extrusa, assembly GCA_021605095.1. Lineage (NCBI taxonomy): Eukaryota > Metazoa > Arthropoda > Arachnida > Araneae > Araneidae > Caerostris > Caerostris extrusa. The sequence goes on along the minus strand of BPLR01000474.1, from coordinate 6,950 downwards.
GTCAAAACATTTAGAAAAGTTACGGAAAACTCTTGTTGACAGAAGTAAGCAAGTAATAGTTTGTCGTGACCTGAAGTCATATAACATTTCTGCCAGTGTACATAAGACAACATTTTGCAAAATTACATTGCTAATTTGTTATAGCTATGAAATATCGTAGGAAATAGATGAATTTTCCACCGGAATTAAAAGATTCCGAATCTAAACGAAATGAATTATGAATGAAGAGCAATCATTTCCTAAATCTAATCATTTTATACAGGAAAAACAGTAATACAAATGTGTTTTCTGATTGTATCGTATAATGCATATTAATGTATGTTGAATAGATTTTAATAATAAAGCTGAAATTAATCTCTCTGCACATTATCAGCAAATGCTGGCTGCCCAATAAATGTATTTCGTAGATTCTAATTCGAAAAGAAATCTGTATCGGTAAGTATAAATTCTAAACATTTATTCAAATGCTACAAATGATGGGCTTACAATCTGGTGCATATAAAATAATAACAACAGTCGTAAAAGATTTTAGGTACTCCATCTCTTAGCTTCTACAAATCTTAAGTTTAGTTGGAAATATTTGTATATATTCTAAATATGTAGAATATATCATACGATTAAATTATTTTCTATTCTATGGGTTAACATGCAGATGTAAAATTAGAAATAAAATTTGTTAAAATTGTAATTTTTTAAAATAATTTAAAAACGTGCAATAAAAATTTACTGTCGATGAATTTAGGATTAGTTTTGAAAACTATTAAAGTTATTTTGAATTTTTTTATAAAGATAACTGTAAATAAAAGAAAACTCTTTTGAAAACATTACTAATAAATTAGTTACACTGGTACTTTTATCATATATGCAGCTTGAACACAGACTCTTTATCGTTAAAACCATCTATTCTTTTAAAAGGTCAGGTTTTAGAAATTTGCTACCAATTCTCATTTTTTATAACTGAACTATTAGCATTTATAATTAGTTATTCAATCACTGAACCTATTAGAATTAATTATTAATAGTGTACGAAATTTTTATTAATCTCGTGCAAATTCTGTTACATCTCTGGCATTAAAAATAAAAAATATTTTATTCCCTCGTCATTAAATATATATATATATGTGTGTGTGTGTGTGTGTGTATGTTGTGTGTGTAATATTTCGAAAAAAATGATAAGAAATATATTTCCTTTTTTAAATATATGTAATAATAATCATCATTTTATTCAAATCTTCATTTGTATTAAGATTTAAAAAATATAAAAACTATTGTCCAGGAAAATCAAATTTACGGGCACTGATTATTTTTTCCCTAATGATTAATTTCTCTCAAGTAACATAGCTGAAGAACGGGCTGAGAAATTCTGAAAATGTTTTTGAATTTGCATACATAAAATGGGTATTTTTAAAAAACAAAAGTTGCATATTTAAAGCATTGAACTAGATTTTAAAAACTTTAATTTGTATTTTTAAATCGTATTGTACTAAACTTAATTTTTTCTTAACATAACTCATTAGAAATTCTATTGAATAAGAGCTTAGCAAACATGAGAAATTCATTACAAATATAACAATGATAAAATTTAAAAATACTAAAACTTAACAACTTTATTTACTAATTATTTTTTAACTTTAATGTGAAAAGATCATAATCAAACTCATAACAATAGAACTGCTTAAATTGCTAATGAGTATATAGCAGTGGCAATTTAGTTAATTTAACAATGCTATATACGTTTTTTTGAATATATTTGAATTCTAAGCAGTCTTTTATTTCCCCGTTAATTATTCAAAGAAATACATATTTAACCATACAATTTTTTTTTACAAAACAAGTTTTATCGCGACATTCAATAATATTAAATTTAAGTTTTTAATAAGTAAATAATTGTTATTTAACTATTCTTTATTTTCTTCTATATTATTAAAATATTATAAAGGCAAGTTCTTTAAAAAAAAGGAAAATTCCATTTGTAAAAATTTTAATTATAAACTTTTCCCATCAATTTAATATCATCACTTTAAAATAAAAAATTAGATTTAAAACCAAACATTGTCAACAACTTTCAAATCATAGGTGTAATGACTACTCTTACACTGAAGTGACAAAAGTCATGGGATAGCAATATGCAAATATTCAGATGGCAGTAGCATCGCGTAGAACAGGTATAAATGCGCAGGGCTTTCACAGAGCTTTCATTTCTGTTCAAGTTATTCATGTGAAGAGGTTTTGACGTGATGATCACCCCACGACGGGAATTAACAGACTTTGAACGCGGAATGTTAGTTGAGCTAGACGGATGGGTCATGCCATTTCGGAAATCGTTAGGGAATTCAACATTCCCAGATCCACTGTGTCAAGAGTGTGCCGAGAGTATGACATTTCAGGCATAACATCCCACCATGGACAGCGCAGTGGTCGACCGCCTGCACTTAACGACCGAGACCGGTGACGTCTGCAAAGAGTCGTAACAACAGACAAGCAACACTGCGTGAAATAACCGCAGAAATCAATGTGGGACGTACAAGGGACTTGTCTGTTAGAACTGTGCGGAGAAATTTGGCTTTTTTGGGCTATTCCAGCAGAAGACCGACTCGAGTGCCTTTACTGACAGAACGACATCGCTTGCAGCGACTCGTGGGCACGTGAGCATATCGGTTGGTCCCTAGATGAATGGAAAACCGTGACCTGGTCCGATGAGTCACGATTTCAGTTGGTAAGAGCTGATGGTAGGGTTCGAGTGTGGCGCAGACCCCACGAAGCCATGGACCCAAACTGTCAGCAAAGCACTGTTCGAGCTGGTGGTGACTCCGTAATGGTGTGGGCTGTTTTTATGGCATGGACTTGGTCCTCTGGTGCGACTAGACCGAACATTGACTGGAAATGCTCATGTTCAGCTACTTGGAGATCACTTGCAGCCATTCATGGACTTCATGTACCCAAACAACGATGGATTTTTATGGATGACAATGCGCCATGTCACCGGGCCACAACTGTTCGCGATTGGTTTGAAGAACATTCTGGACAATTCCAACGAATGATCTGGCCACCTAGATCGCCCGACATGAATCCCATCGAGCATTTATGGGACATCATCGAGAGGTCTGTTCGTGCCCAAAATCCTGCATCATCAACGCTTTCACAAATATGGACGTCTATCGAGACAGCATGGCTCAATATTCCTGCAGAAGACTTCCAACAACTTGTTGAGTCCATGCCACGTCGAGTTGCTGCACTTCGCCGGGCGAAAGGAGGGCCGACACGATATTAAGAGGTATCCCATGACTTTGTCACTTCAGTGTGCATCTATTTACTTATGCATCTATTTACTTATCCTCCCAGGTCTCAGGAATTGATAGCTCATTATTTCATAAAACAGAATTTACGTATTAATTCATAAAATTTGGACTTTAGTATTTTATTTCTTTTGAATATCTGTCACCAAAAATGATTTGTAATTGATTGCATGCATTCCACATATTTTTGAAAGTAACTCAACACAAATATATGAATTATTTTTAGATCTCAAGAAGCAAAATGATACTCTCATGTTTATTACATAATTTTAAAAGTTCTTTATGCAAATTATATATCTTACTTTTAGGCGTTTTAAAAATTGTAAATTTTAATTTTTGTTATGGGAATCACTGAATTTCTAAACACCAAAAGTATTCCACTGACAATAATAGTTAACTATTATTGTCAGTGGAATATTTTTTGGTGTTCTACACAGTTAATAATGTTTTCTTAGGTTTATAAATTTAAAACTTTTGTATGTGAATTTAAGTAATTTATATATAAATTGTCAAAACATATCGAAAACTTAAACGAAAAAATGTGTTTTTAGTACATTTGAAAACTAAATTTTCACAGATAAGGTGTTCCAAATAAACATTTAATTATTTTGTAAATGAAAAAGATTGGGTTCAAATTTCAATTTTTTGTAAAAGAAAAAATGCTATTAATTTTCAATTGATTTAATTAACAGTATAAATATAATTTGTTACAGCATATGGCGTGTTAAATGCAATAATTTTTTTGTCAAAGATATAAAAAATAATTTAAAAAATGGTAAAAATTACAACAGACAATAATTTTTAATTAAGTAAAAAATAAAATTGTAGACTATTAATTAGAATTCACAAATCCAAAAACTTATAGTCAAGACATTTAATTCCTAATTACTAATTCCTTACTTTTATTGTATATAATTATGTTTTATATTTCATGAAAACAGAAATTACCAGTTAATAATTTAATTAAATTAGAACTTGGTTAATAAGATTGTCAAAGATTCTTCTCTACATTTCAAATAACTTTATCTTATGACTGATAAAAAAAATCAGTTAGTTCTTTCATTTAAATGAAAAAGCATCTTTTTAGTTTCTTTAACCTAGCTTTTAATGAAAATAAAAATTTATTGATTTTTTAAAATACATTGGGAAAACATTTTAAGAACTAATTATCCATAACCTATTAAGCTAATTATAAACTTTAAATTGTAATGTATTTGTGATATTGTCTAATGTTATTTTTATGAGAATAATAAATAAATTAGAATTGTGCTCACATTGCCATGAAAATATGATCAAAAGGAATGACAAATATTAAATGTCTTTTAAAAAGATAATAAATTAAAATTAGTAAAATTACTACACGTGGCAGTATAAAATTAAGAACTTAATTTAAAATTACTTTCATTTTTTACAATAGCAAATATAAGTACTTTTAATAATAAAATAAACAAGAAATAGATTTTCAAGCTTTAATAGTTTATTCCTTTTACCCTTGCATGTATGTTTGTTCTTTTAAATTGTAATATCCAAGATATTCAAAAAAAAAAAGTCTCAAATGAAAAGAAATTAAAGGCTATTGGACAAATAAATATCTGAAAATAAGATCCACAACAAATTTATAATGATATAAAATAATATTTCATAAGAATAAAACATAGAATAGAACTCAAATCCAACAGAAAATTTTTATAAATAGCAAAAACAAACAGAAAAACTTAAAAAAATCTTTTTTTACACTCATGTCCATAAATTAAGGATAATTCAGATAATTCCACCTGTAGAATTATCACACACATCTTGAAGAATATGCAAATTACGGGAAACCACCAGATGGCGCGGATGGTGCGTCGCAATGACGAGAGTGTGAGGAGTATATAAGGAATGGTGGCAAAAAAGTAAAATTGTTCACAAGCTCTTTAAAAGCCTTTCAATTTGCAATAACCGCATAGTTATGGCACAAAGGAAGTATTTGGATGATTTTTTACGTGGTAGAATTATCGGACGACTGGAATGTGGACGTACCCAGCTGGAAGTATTCGAGGAACTTGGAATCGCCCAGGTGTGTCATCTCCAGGCTTTGGCAACGATTCCAAGATGATGGTAATGTGAGTAGATGTTACAGCACAGGTCACCCCGAGTTACAACGCCGAATGAGGACCGGTATTTAGCAGTTACTGCCAAAAGAAACAGACGGAGCACAGCATCAGACCTGTCTCGTTAGCTCTCTTCAGCTACCGGTACGACAGTTTCAAGGCAGACCGTGTACAGACGCTTAGGGTACATTGGTCTATATGCTCAGTAGGCCTGTCAGAGGTGTTCCACTTTACCGCAACTCACTGTCGCCTGCGATTAACCTGGAGTAGAGAGCATGCATTGTGGACACCGCAACAGTGGTCTTGTGTGATGTTTTCCGACGAGTCCAGGTTTAGTTTGCAGTCTGATTCTCGCCGGACTTTCATATGGAGAGCGCCTGGTACCCGTTACCACCAAGAGAACACCATTGACCGACACCGTTACGGTGGTGCAGGATGGCACGTTTGGGGGAGGAATTATTCTTGGTTCCAGAACTGACCTGCATGTTCAGAGTGTAACGATGACGAGCCACATCTATCGGGATGTCATTCTGGAACAACATGTACGTTTGTTCGGGCGCCATAGGGTGCTGAATTTCTGTTTATGGATGACAACGCCCGTCCTCACCGTGCAAAAACATTGTAGACGAATGCCTTCAATTGGAGGATATATTGGATAAATATGGATTGGCCAGTAAAGCTCACTCCGGACTTGAATCAATAGAGCATGTGTGGGATATGCTTGGCCTGACAGTGCAACCCGTCAGCCCCCTCCCTCCTGTCAACCGGAACTTCGGAGGGCATTGCTTGATGGTGGTGTAATATTACCCAAGATCAGATTGATAATTTGATACTCAGCATGCCTAGGCGTTGTAAGGCCTGTATTGCATCGTCCGGGAGACGTACTCCATATTAACCCATCACACTAACCATGTTATACTGTTTTTGTAAATAGGTTCTTTTGAAATTTGCTCCAGGGAGTAAAAATCCTCAATTTTATTAATTATGTCAAACATATAGCATCTTTTTGCTCTTTACCTTTTGTTTAATAAATAGACTTTACAAATAAGTCAAATTTGTTTTAGCTTCTGTCTCTTTCTTTGCCTGAACTTCATTATCCTTAATTTATGGACATGAATGTATATAAAAGCATGATAAAATTAGCATATTGTTGCAAAATTATTTGCTTTTACACTTAACGATTTTCTAAATTTAAGTTCAACTCTATAGATTTATAAAATGAGAATAATATTCTATAAATCTTAGATTTCTTTTTGAGAAAGAAAAAAACATTATATTGGTTATATATATTTTCAATATTCGGTAACTGATTTATTAGCATTTTTAATTAAATATCTTTATTTAGTTTATAATTATTGTATATTATTAAGATTATTGTTGTTTTTTATTTATTTATTCTAATTTGATAATTTAAATTACAATTTTATTTTATACGAAATAGTTTTTCACATTTTTTTCATTCATTATTCTTAATTTTAAAATTTGTCCGATATTCATTGCAAACAGCTTTTTGGCTTTCTGCTTGCAAGAAATTAGGCTTCTATGAACAGCAATACGTAAC